>JAQGBJ010000915.1:0-29536 GCA_034698345.1 Sphaeridia pumilis | reverse complement strand
TAGAGCTAGAAGAAGTGCAATAGTTTCTAGATTCTAGACGCAGAGAAAGATTCGTATCTAAAAGCACGGATCTGAGACCACCGGGCGAAGGCTGGCGAAGAGATATGTTATATGTTTGCTTCCGATATGGTCGTTTTGCCCGGTAGTAAAGTGCAAGTGGAACGAACGAATAGGGAGAGGCTAGAAGAGTAGGCGATTTATAGAAGAAGATAATAGCGAAATATACAAGGAGCTATGAAATTCTGGATGGTCTAGTTGATGGTTGGGGAAAGCAAAAGCAGGAAGCAAAGGATTGAAATGACCGGGTGGCAAGTAGGAGCCTGAATAGGAGAGCCTATTTTCTAGAGTTTGAGCTGACCGGAACCTGGATTTTCTAGAACTGCGAGAGAGTATTAGATACAGCTGACTTGAGACAGTTGTGCTGATCTGAGACTTGTAGTGAGAGTCTGATCTCATCATGATGAGTCCGTCAGCAGCAAGATGAGATATTTGATAAATAGAAGAGCATTTGCTAGCTGGGAAATGGAGAAAACATGCTAGAATTTAGAGAAATCAAGCATAGAACCGGAACCGGGTTCTGTGAATTCCCCGGGCGATCTCATTCCTAATAGAGCAAAAACTAACTCTGATCTATAAAATCTAGTGCCTACGATAGGGGCAAGTACTGGCTGTAAATGTAGATTTTAGAGCCTGATTAGGTTAACAAGTTAGTGTTGATACTAAGGACCTGGACAGTTCCAAAAAAAGCCATCGAGTAAACAGTTTCCTCAAATCAAGTTAGACTTGAAGGTTGAAACGTTTTACTTGATACGAACAACCCTGATTGGAATCTGTACGCAAAAACTTGTAAATTATTCTTTTCGTCGAAACGGCACCAAAGTCTAGCATAATTTAAATTGGAATAAAAGCGTCAGAAATGAGTGGACGACATGAACAAGCGTGTCTGTATAGCTCACAGGTATTCTTAAGGGAGGGGCCCTTAAGGGTCACATGTTAAGGCCTAAGATTTTTCAGAATGTGTAAGCTGTCCATTACGATACATGTACTCTTTAACCTGTAGATAGATGGCGAATATGCGAGCTTGAAAACGGTAAATATGTAGAGGGACTTAAGGGTACTTGGCGACCCCTTCATAACAGATTTTTGTTTGAGGAAAAGAAATGATCAGAAAAATCGACGGTTGCTAGTTGCTAGTTAAGATATATTATTTATGTCACACTTTGGTGCCGTTTGGGCTGAATTTTTTCCTCTCAGAACATTGCAGAAGTTAGAAATCCGTAGCTTTTCTATTTAATCGGCTTCGAATCTGCATTTACCAGAAGAGCGAAAACTATATAATTCGATATACACAGTTCGTAGTTTGTTGCCTTGTCATCTCTTGAGTCAAGTAGCGACTTTGAAAAGTATTGTATTTTCCCCTACACTGATGTAACCCTATTCCGTCATCTAGAATCTAGAATCTAGAAACTAGAATCTATAAGGACATATACAGGAAGGGAGCAATAATATTTGATATCATAGATAATAGACGCGAGTTTGGGGAACAATACAAGTTATTCCGGTTTCTATTGTAGCGGAAATTTTACCCCATGGGATAACAATGAGCCGTAATAAAACGCTGGAGAATACGTCCATTAATTTATACTATTTCGCCTGCGCTCTATAACAAACGCTAGAACGCACAAATTTGCCAGAAAGCGACAAAATCACCAGTGGAGTAACTCGATACGTGCTCAAGCTCAGTTTGAATTTGGCGCCTCTTCCAAGCGTCTAGCGCTTCTCATGTGTTTCTCTCTCAAAACTCCCGCGCTTTTCGACCTTGACACCTACACCAAAGCTCTAAAAACAGCTTTAAAAACCTCATTAATATTCGCCTTCAAAAAACCTTGGCTTCACTCTATAATACAAGCCACGCATATTTTTGCCAACTCAATCCTTCCAACTGATAAATTACCTTTGGCGCCAAATTCAAACAGTAAAAATGTTGACGGTTTGACACGTTAGTTAACACATTTTTGGCGCCTGGCAAAACTAAATATTATAATAAAATATATGTCGCAAACGCACTGATCGTACACATGTGAAAAATTGGCAAACGTACAAAACTTCAAGTGTTTAATGATGTGTTTCCTCTCCACCACGCTTTTGAACGAAACATTTACAACGCTGTAAACTACCCAACGCTTCTTCGTACTTTTTTCACCTCCTTGAAACCTTGTATATATTTCTCCCAACTACTAAATTCACACAACGCATAGAACAGCATTAAACTCGATGACAAATTACAACACTGTTTTTAACGAGCCTTTTGCAAACTCCAACCATGTACATTTTCCCGCTGTAGTTGATTTAAACGTCTCTATTTGAAAAACTGGTCCAAGAATCCCAAGAATAATAGCGCTGATTAATCATCCGGAATTTCACATCCCGCCATCCTTCACAACTGTAACTGTACCACAGAGAAAGATGAATAGCGCGCGGAGCGAAGATACACGAGCATAGATATCCTTGGCCCTAGCGCTCGCTCATTAGCTACAGCGGCAATTTTAATACTCTGCCGCATAAGCCATCATCAGAATATGAAAAAGATGAGGTTACGCGTAAGCTACTTAACGACTCTCACTTTCTCCCGCTTTTTCTCCCTCTTGCTTTCACTCGTTTAAATACACGTTAAGCTCCTGCTTGTTGATGACTCTCATCATCTTCTCCAAGTCTCTTCTTCTAGATATACTTGATTTTTTTTCAAGGTACATTTATATACACTAGCTTTTGTATTCTCTCTGTGTGCAGAGACAACTCTTGGATTTACTTTTCTCCGATGCCCGGCCCGGGCACCGGCCCAAGAAAAGCTAATGGAGAAATTGCGGTGAAAGCAATGCAGACACAACAACATTAGGACAAACACAAAACAAATACAACAAAACAGCCTGCATTACTACTTACAACTACTCTTGCGTTCCAGGCAATTCAACCTGGAAAACGACTTGTTTTTCTTGCGATATCATCTTTTGTTTTGGCTCTGGAGCAACTCTGGAGCAGCTCTGGAAAGAGAGAAAACACATACAAAACCACACGGAATTGCTTCTTGTTTTCTACACTTGTATTCATAGCCTTAGAGAAGAAAGCTCGTAGACTCTGTAACCAAGTACGAAATTCCATCTCTGGATGAGAACAAAGTGTGGAAATTTCTCAATACACAGCCTATCAAAATGATTATGATAAATTCGTATATTTCGTGCGCAAGGGTCGTGTCGTGGTGCTGAAGCGAAAACACATGACACGTACACTCACTCGTAGTATATACAGCGCGCAATGAAAATCAAGTGCTCCCGCGTGAGGGCGCTGCATGTAGATGCGGCGGCTTGCCCTTCGGGGACACACTGTATGGGACAAGTAGTGAGTGTATTTGCTGCCGACACTTTTACTATTTACGCCTTCCGTTCACAAGTGTAAAAGTGGATTCAATTCAGAATATTCAGGAGGAGGAAGAAGAAGAAGAAGAAGAGATCAAATGCAAAGAGAGTCATTTGAAGAAATTCTATACAAATGAAAAGTTCAAAGTTTCAAGGGTTGAAAATCCAAAAAGAACCTTTACTTTTTGAGCGAGAAGTTGAAGTATTCTGAGAAACTGGTTGTTGAGGAAAATAGAAAATTAAGGAAACGAAAGGGCGGAAGTAGGAAACAGAACAAATTAAAATCTGCCGGAATATTAATTAATTTTTGTAGTGCAGATCCGTCCGGCCGGTGGTCATTGCAATATAAATGCAGCTGTAGTAAGGGAAAAGCAATGTTCAAAAGCGTAGAAGTAGAAGGTCATGTATATTGTAAATGCAATGTATTATTATAGCGGAAGTTGTAATTTGAGGAAGGAAAAGGTAGGCGAGGTGAAGGCCGTAATAAGAAACAAAGCGATTACAGACGCTGCAAGAACGCTGCTCCAAGCGCCATAAGCAAAAAGCGCAGTCTAAAAGCAAGGGAAGAAAGCCTAGCGGGCGGAAGAGAAAGTGGCGCCGCGCGCCATCTAGCGGGCGGAGGAAGCGGTAGGAGCGGAAAACGGGGAAATGAGATAAAGGCGCGGGCGGTTCGAGAGGTGGAGCTTTAGGACTGCTTTAAGCTAGCGGTAAAACATAAAAACATTCCTCTTCCCAAATCAATCTGTATGTTAGAGCCTCAAATTTAAGATAAACGCCTAAACGGCATTCAACTACGACATATTTTAACAACCGACTTTTCTAAATATCTGTTTGTTCTTCTGTAGCTGTCCATTGAAATTCAAATTTTCCCGCCTTAATAAAAAAGTTACACTGACGTCAAAAGCCTACCTCAACCCCCGCTCTCTAACGCTTACTACATTTGAACTTGAAAACGCTTCGCCCCCCCTCCCGCGCTTCAATTCACGCACAAAAAGATACGAGATTCATCAAAGCCTACTGAACCACTGAACCTAACCTAAAAGTGGTTGAAACGCTTTTGATGTTCCTTTTGCTCTTAAGATTCCGGCAAAAGCGCGTATATAACCACAGCAGCAGCGCAACGTTTCCCAAATTCAAGATTCCATCTCGCAATACATACAAGCCAATAAAAGAAGTGCTTTGCCTTGCTGGAGCAAGCCAAGTTGGCGAGAGTTTACTTACATGTATTTCCAACGCTTGCGACGCTGCAAGCTCCTTTGGACGCTTCAGCTTGCTATTAGCAGAGATGTAGAATTGGTCGCTTCCAAGTCTCCCAATTCCAGCAGCGTTCTTCAAGTTTCGCTGCTACCCCAAGAGCCAAGTTAGTCTTGTTCAGTCAGTCAGTTGCAAGAGCGAAGGAGGGAAAAGCAAACGCTTCTATTTCTTCTTCTTCTCCACCAGCTTCTCCTACGGGCACTTCTTGAAACTCGGCGGCGCTTACTTTCTTCTTGCATTCGCTTTCGCTTCCACTGTTACTTTCCTTTACTTTCTCTCTTCGATTATACTCTCCTGACCGTCAACTCGTTAAATGGTCTGGGACCAACGTGCCACACGCCAGTTCCGTTCCAGCATCCGCCGAAACGGCTTTACCAAGAGTCCAAGAAGCGCTGCGCGCTACGACATTTTTAGCGCCGATGTGGTTCAAAAGTGTGGGGTGTTTTGTGATCAAAATTTGCTGTGAAATTCAAAACTATTGGGGGTGGAATTTGAAATTTTAAAAATTCGGTTTTGGCGGGAAGTTTGAAATTTTCGAAAAAAGTTTTGTTGGAGTGGTATGTGTGGTTGAGAACGATTTTAATACAATACAAGTAAGTTGTGGGAAATATTTTGTAAATATAATGTTTGGAGGTGGTTTAATTTGATGCTAAACTTTAGTGCCGTTCTTCTCGCGATTCTATTTTTTTAGGATTTTGGAACAGATTGATAACAAGGGTTTCTGTTTTTTGTCGATTCTAACCTACAATTATTAAAGCGTAATTTTTAAAGGCCCAGTGTCGCAAATCAAAAGTCCTTTTTTGGTTCACTATAATTGAGAGGAAGCTGGCAAAATCGAAATCCGACAATGCATTTTTCCATGGCTTTTTTAAATTACGGTTCTTAAGAATTTGCAATTTCACGAAATTTTCACCAAAAACTGTGTTTTTCAGAATGGCGAAACAATTAAAAGGAGGCTACCTTCTACGTTATAAAAGTAAGTCAAATTCAAATTATGTTATTCCAAAGTGCCGTTTGAAATAATTTTCCGTATTTACAATGTTGAGTTAAGATTGGTTAAAGTGGCAATCATTTCTATTTTTTTAGAAAAAATCTTTGGCAAAGCCTGGAAAGAAGAATGGGTCGTCCTTTACGACAACTCAAGTCTCGTTTGGTACAAGGACCGCGACCGCCCCAGCCCCGAAGGCGGCATGCTCCTAAGCGAAGCGCCCGAACTCCTCGCCGTAGGCTTATGGACCCTTCGAATCCCTTGCCGCCCTGACCTCCCCGACGGTTGCCATACTCGCCAACTGATGGCGTTCGGAACGCCAGGCAAGGAGAAGGTCCACTGGTTCCTTTGCAAGTCCGAGGATGAAGTCAAGTAAGTCGCTTTCCAAGGATATCTACAAGCTTTCGATCAAACTTCCAATCTAACCAAACTTTTTCTCCTCCTTGACAGTGAATGGATGACCGCCATCAGTAACACGGTAAGCGGGAATTTTTAATTCAACTTTGAAAACAAATCCAAGGTCAGCACGTGCCTTTGCCCCCTCCTCAGGCTGTCTAACTCCATGCATAATCAAAACCAAGGAGATCTATACATACTCGAGTCTTGATGCGCGTTCTTGAAAACTCTTCGACTGTCATAAACAGGCGTTTCAAAAATTATGTTCGACAGACTCAAAACACTTGAAATAACAAAAATGCATACAGCAGCTTTACTTTTCAAAGTCAAAGCCATTTCTCCTGTATTTGTGGGCCAAAATTTCCAGCCGGGAGCACGTACACGAACCTTAGAGAAGAAGCTACTATTTACGTAACGATTTATGAAACTTTTCAAAGAAATCCTAGCTTGAAAGCATATGTAAAGTCTAGCGACGGACTGAAGAGAAGAAAACTTTTGTTTTTCTTCATCTCGTTCCTTGTCTTTGATCTAAAAGAATTTTGTGTCTTTTGTCTTTTTGTCTGTGTCCAACTGTGTGATCTTTTTGCGAGCATTGACTGTCAATGTGTATGCTGTGTTTTCATGGTAAATATTTGCTTTCGGATGCATATATTCGACAGTAAAGAGGGGAAATTGGCATGAAAAATGGGGGAAAACGAGGGGCGAATGGTTATACTAGATTTTGAAGTTGAGTGAAAGACAGAGGGCGCCACAGTAGGGCGTGACTCGAATTACAAGCACTTGAAGGCCCCTAAATGGTGCGCTTACTTGATCAAGTTTAAATTATTTTTTTTAAATTTTCATAGTTGCCGCCACCGCCAACAATGCCGAAATCCGATGACGTCATAAGTACCCCAAGTCGGTTAAAGAAGACGGAGATTCTTAGTCACCTCGCTCATCACAAGTCTGCTGATTTAATCAATTCGAGTAAGTATGACCTGTTTTTTTCAAAAAAAGTGTGCGCGGGAAATTCAATTTTTATTATGCGACTGTTTAGTGCCGTTCAAACACAACGAACGAAACACGAGAACATTGCTCAGATTTGCGCTCAATTGGTTCTGTAAAAAACGGTTTTTTCAAGTCAATAATTCACTCCCTTCTAGCGCTTCAAAACGCTTCAAAAATAGCCTTCTCGGAGCGCATTTTCCCGGGCTTTTCTCCCCCCCCACTATTTTCAAACGCTTTGAAAAACTCGAAACTGAACCTCTTCACACACCGAGTTCACCAAGTGATTAATCCAATTGCGTTGACACTTTTGTTGTCCTTGTCGTAAATATAAAGTAAAGTGTAAGCAGTCTCACACACTGTAAACGTGTCGCTGGAACAAAGACATATTACCGCTTTCACTTTTCGGTTACATTGAAAACGAGACACAAGTGAGCAGAGGCGAGAGAAAACAATGAAACGAGCGATAAAGGGCCAAGGCGGCAGATTCAAAATAACGGCTTGGGTTTCAGAGCAGGCTGCTGTCGGACCGATTTAGTTTGTATTCACCACGTCATTGTTTACATGGCGGAAAGTAATTTAAAAGAAGCGACTGACTGTTATTGTTTTTCCAACGAGACATTCGATTCGATAGCATAGCAGCCGCTTCCGAGAACCGCAGGCCTTTAAAAGTGTCTAAGGAAAACAAAGTTGTCTAGAGGCTCTTTACATGCAAAAGTGTCGTGGAAAAAGGCTATTGTCGTAAAAGGTTGTGGAGACAGGAGAAATTGAATGCTTGAATATATAGAAAAGTGTTGGCGGAATATTGATAACACGAGGACTATTCGGCCGACGAAATGTTCAGTTTAGCCCAGCTCAAGGTTTCAGTTTCCAGTCGTCGTCGTGTAACATTGATGAATTATTCAGCAGAGCGAAAAGTTTATAGGAGAATACAAACTGTCTGAGTTTGGGTTTATATGGAAGAAAAGATATGGGAATTTGGCAGCATTTTTTGGCTCGTTTGGTAGTGGACTGACAGAGGAAAAAATTGTGCACAAATGGATGAAACGAGTGAATTTTGTGTGGTTGAGTAGCTTTATGAGAAGAAGAGTGGATTTTTAGAAGATGGGAAGCGGGCAAGTTTGTCGTTTGACTATAATAAAAAAGTGATCATTCCAGCCATAGAAAATACAGGATTGAGTCATAGAGTTTTCGAATTTCAATTGGAAAAGGGAAAGTACAAAATCATGAGAAAGCATTATAATAAATGGCGGGAAATTCAAATTTTTCAAAGATAGTTCAAAGCAACAAAAGCGTACTGCGCGCGGCGCGCGCAGCGCCGCGCGTTGGCGCGGTACGTAGACTGTGTTTACGGAGGGAATTAGAAAGGCCAGAGGGACTTGAAGACAGATTATACTGAAGAACACTAAATTCAAAATGGGTCAAAAACAAAATGGCGGGAAATTCAAAAATGGCCAAAATGAAAATGGCGGCAAATTCAAAGATCTAAAATTTTGGAAGAGACTTATGAGATTGTTTAAGCTATTTTACTGCAAGCAATGACAAATAGAAATTGATGCTAGACTCAAGTGCCGTTTACTTGAATGATGCGTTCTGGGATTAAATGTGAAGTTGACCACACCACAGGATTCCAATATTTTTTAATTCTGATTTCTAGGCTGTCTCCTGGACTACCACCTTCCAAAAACCACAAGTCTCGGCAACGGCATGATGAATTCTTGCCACTCTCTCAAGAACCACTCATCGAGCCTCGCCACCAACGGCAAAACCGGAAGTATGACTGCCATCTATCCGCAGCAGCACCACCAACAACACTCCTCCTCTTACTCCTCCCACCACCACAAACAACAAGACCCCCAACGCCCCCTCGCCACCAGCAAAACCGCCAACAATGGCCTCAGCAACGGCCATTCCAAAAGCCACCATCATCATCATCACCGAAGTCACCACAACGGCTCCACCAGCAGCAGCAGCACCAACGGTCTCGGCGCCCACGGCTCTTCGTCGACACTCTCTTCCATGGACACTTCGACAACGTCCGTAGGCTCCAACGCTATTAAAGCCAACGGTCACCACCACAAGCCAAACGGCGTCACCCCAACCTCCACCACTACTTCGGCAACCGGAGGCCGCTCGTCAACAGCGGCTGCAGACGCAGGCTTCACTTCGGCGCTCACAATGAGCACAGCGCTCGGCTATTGGAGCCACGGCTTCGGTTGGGGTTGGGGCCCGGGTTGGGGTTGGAGCGGCTGGGGCGTCAACTCGCTCCTGTCCAAAGACTATTCGGGCTTCAGAACCGGCATCTTTGATCACACTTCAGGCACCTACCACGGCGGGAGCAGCGGCTGCAACAACGGCCATACTCACCACGACTCGTCCTACGGCCATCTCGATAGTAGTACTGGCGGTTTCGGAGATTTCTCCGAAAACATCGATTTAGGCCTCGGTTCGGCCGGTCTTGACGATTCGCTGTTGGACAGCGCGGGCTCGGCGTGGGATGCTTTTGGAGGTGATTTTGGGTTTTAAAAATCGAGCTTCGGCTTTTTCATAAGTTTTCGATGTCTACATCGAAGAATGTAACTACGTTCCGAATTCCGTTAGTTTGTTTGCGCAGCTCCGCGCGCACCGCCATCTCTGGCAACTCTTCGATGAAATTTCAAATTTCAAAAGCATTTTTACGATTCGGCTATCCAAAAAAGTTTTTCAAACATGTATGACCTGAATCCACGTACCTTTTCAGAAACTTTGATCGTCGAAGGTCTTCGAAGGTCATCGAAGTTCTTCGAAACCTTCGACGTTTCACAGACTGAACATTTCCAAGCGCCACCAACGGCAAAGGGTTACAACAAAAAGAGCCAAATCCAAAAATTTTAGCAATACCTTGAAACGCTTTCCATGTTTTTCCTCGTCGCAAATCTATTAAAATCGCAAGGCTTTCGATGTTACGTTAAACTTGATAGCTATAAGTTCCAAAGAAAAAGTGGCAATCAAATTCTTCGAACAAAGTATTGAAAAATACTTATGGTGGCATAATTACCAATCCAGTATTTTAAAAGTAAGTAGAAAATTTTCTAGATATCCTTGAATGTCTCTAAAAACACCTAATTTATCGTTAGCGATGCTGGCCGTTGTTAACGCAATCTCGATTCTAACTTGAATCTCAAAATCTGCATCAGCGACTCAAGCTCAATGTAGACACAATCAAAATTGTTTCTCAATCCAAAACAAAAGGTTTATATACAGCTTGTCAAATCCCAAACATCTCCTGACATTAAGCGGATTTAGTCTAGATATCCTTGTCATCCTTGAAACCCAACCATGTACCCTTACGTATGTTCAGTGTACCTAAATATTGATAAGCCTATAACGCTATTGTACTAACAAGTATTCTCGATAAGGTACGAGCTAGCTAGCCAAAACCTCCGGAAAGTGAAAGCACAAAGGAGATTCGATTAAGAGAGAAATCATAGAGTTTATTTCAAACCAAGTCAACTAAGTAAGTAAAGTCATAGAGTAAATGAGGGTCTCGCTACTCAATGTGCATATAAGCTATGATAACCTATACTCGTGTACATGTTAGCTATTACTATTAAATACATCTCTGTATAACAAGACTGCGAACAGGATCAAAGTCATGTTGAATACAAACAAAGCCAGATTCATAGTCCTAAGTAAATTGACCCTGAAATTGCTATTTGTGCATATAAGAAAACAACGTCAACAACTATTGTATAAGCCTAATCCTCAAAACTTTTTGGAATCAACATCAAAGCCAAAAACATGCACAAAGAAAAAGAGTGTTCAAAATATAAACTGCTTTTTGTCCTCTAACAGATTTGTAAAACAAAAAGGAAACTTGTGTAATCCTAAAACTAAGTATATAAGTAAACTGGAATTGAATGGTAAAACAATGAAAACTATTACAACAAAAGATTGAATAAATCAAGTTATCTGGTAAACTTTAGTACATAAATTTTAGCCGCAAATTACGCTAACAACTTCCAAGGCAGTGTTGATTTCTACATGAACATGCTTTCTCCCAAAAAGCTGAAAAATTCTAGAGCTAGCTCATGGTCATATTAGAGTCACTAAAAGACACAATGAAAAGGCTCTAATAAGGCACATACATCAACTCTGACGTTTCTGAATGACATGAAATTCCGTCTATCTAACATACATACTCCTAGTACTTATAAGCGCTAAAACACCTCCTGAACAGAGAATATACAATCTAAACAACGTGCACAATTCCGGCCCTGGCGAATCTAATACAAGAAAGATAGCTCTCAGATACATCATTCGAGCTTCAACTAACATGTACGCTATTACAGTAAAAAGTTTCTACAATTCTGATCCACTTACAAACAAAAGTCGGCTACTAAAAGAGAGACAAACGGAGAGGATTTTAAATTAAATTACTATCTTTTTAGCATAAAAGGCGACCGGCTGGCCCGACTTTTAATGAAATTAGTCAACGTGTTGTCTCCGGCCTCTTCTCGTCACATAACCCGTTGGAGGTCGGTGAAAGTAAGCTGCAAAAGTTTTCATCATAGTACACAAAATTTCATCATATCTCCTCTCTTGTTTTCCAAAGGGAAACGAAAAAAGCCGTGGGTGGCATCAGCTCCTAGTTTTCTAGCGTCTTGTATATGTGAGCATGCAACTTTCCCTACTGTGTAAAAGACAATCACTTTTTCATTCTACCCGCCAAACAGCTATACAAAAAGCCTATAAAAGCAAAAGCTCTCCTATTTCAAAAACTATCAAGACTAGACTATACTAAAACACACACATGCATTCAGTACCCTCAATATCATATCAAGCTAACAAAACAGTGCGAAAAACGTACCGAAAAAACTAGTACATGCAATAACAACATAAATCATCATCATCGTCTATAAATTCACTAAATTCTAGATCTTCAGCTACGATATCGGTGGTGCAATTCCTGGGCCGTATTCGGCTGGTGCTGATAGTGCGGTGGCGATTGTGCATTGGAAGGTCTTGACTCGTAGGAAGTGCGCGATGAGAAATATCGTTGAGAATTAGGCGAACCTTGTCGCTGCCCCTGTTGTTGGTACAAATGAGGCCCATCGGAATCCAGCTGACCTGCGATCGTACATGACCTGCAGCAGAACTTGGAGTAGTATGGGTTCTTACAGTAATTGGCCTTGACAATCAACCTGCAGTTGGCAAAGAAGGGGTTGTCGGTACAGTTGGGGTGGATGTAGATACCTAGGAAAAGCAATCAAAATTAAAATTCCCGCTCAAAAACCCATTGATTTAGCAATACTCAATGACTAGCATGGCATCTCACTCACCTTCAACCCGAACCTGTGTAACATCGCTCTCAGTTCCATATTCATTGAGCGCTTCGCATCGGTACGTCCCTGAATCCTCCGCCGAAACGTTCGAGACAACCAGCGTATTATCGGCTGTATAAACAAAAAGAGAAAACGTCAATCAATTTCAAACAAAAAGTAATCCACTGTGTCTACATTAATCACACGGCCTCTTCTCTTCCCAGTCCAGCTTTGAACATATATTCCTGTTTGTTCACGACGAGGAGATTTCCAACCTGAATCGCTTCCAGGCGTAGCAAAATTGCCGAAAAAGTGGGCCAAAACTCATATATCCACCAGCAGCTTTTCTATACTCACAGTCAGCGCCGACACACAAAGGTAAAGATTAACAAGGAAGATACAGAGGAAAGCGGGGGACAGAAAGCTAGATTCACACAGGAGCAAGCGGTGAAAGTAGAACGTTCAAGGGCAACCCAGAATGTAAGTAAAGTAACGGCAAGAGCCTATATAGAAATGTAAAGCTCAAGAAGAAGACGACAAAGCTGCTACTTCTGCAAGCAGCTTTCCCTGGATCAAACATGTTGAGAAAGGTTAGATCTCTGATACTGGGATACACGCACAATCCGCGAATTTTCCCATGCTTTCACTGGGAAGAAAGACGTTTGAAAAGGACAGGTTCTTTCCTACCTGGCCACGTTAAAAGAAAGCAAAAACGCTGACTGGCGGTCCAAGAAAGAGCCAAGAAAAACGCTTGGCAGATTTGCCATTTTAGACATCAAAAACCCCAGCCAATTGGCAAGAATAAAAAAGGATTTAGTTGCATGTACAGAGTAGATAGGGGCAAGAAAATACAGCTTTCGACTCCACTAACAACATAATTGCTTTTCCATCTTTAACGATCTGATGAGGAGGTCCGATAACAGGCTCAACTCAGGACCAACTTTCTTAGGTACAACAAGGTCAAGACGATCAGGGAGAAAAGCTGATAAAAGCACAAGCATGCATGCACCGCTGAGCACAAATCAGGTGGGAAAATAGTTGCTCAGTCAGCTTGTTCATTCAGAGCTTTTTAGCAGCGTCAGCTGGTAGTTGAGCTCGCTCAACCTCGCCAGAGTGAGTCCTTGTTGAAAATCTCCCGTCCAACTACACATCTATCGAACAGGGGTTGGAAGATCCGAGTTATTGATTGATGCCTCGTCGTCGATGTTGGGGATACACTTGAACGTTACGACGATTCCAAGAGGAAAGGCAGAGAAAGAGCCGAATACCTTGGATTTGAACTCGAGAATTCACATCAACATTAGGTCCCGCAACCAACGCGTCTTGATGATACCAAAGTACTCGAGGCGTGGGATATCCTTCGACTTCGCACGGGATGCTCATTTCACTTCCTGTCGCGAACGTCCTTCGCTCCAGCTTGATTGTCGTCTTGAGAGGTACTGCAAACGAGGTAGAACAAACAAACTTGAGTCAAGTGTCCATCAACAAAAACTAGCACGCAGTTAGTAATTACACACAAAACGCCTCCCAAGCTATCGAGACAAACAAACAAGCAAAGCCCCTAGAATTAGTACACAACCAACCCAAGTAGTCAGGTGCATGGATTTCGTTCTCGTCATACGGTGGATGTACAGGAGGGGACGTAACAGCAGGAGGAGCTCTTCCAGGTCCCGGTCTGGGCCACAGGTAACCAGGTGGTAAATTAGGTCTTCCGTCATCTCTCCCCCCGGTCCGAATCGGAGGTCTCGGCTGAGTGACCACATACTGCAAGTACTCTTGGTCTTCGGGATTGGTCGAGTGTACAGGTCCGATTGTCTGCAGAGTCACCGTCCAGGATGCGGCCTTTCCAAGGCCATTGTAAGCTTGGCAGGTGTAGGGGCCCAGGTCTCGAAGCGCCACCAAGCGGATCAGGAGTGAGTAGTCGCGCATCGTCTCGTAGCGCGCAGAGTCGAGGGGCAGCATCGTGTTTCCTCTCCACCACGTTATCGAAGGTCGGGGCCAACCAACAGCAAAGCATCGAATGTTGGCAGAAGTGCCCAAAGATACAATCATGTCCGGCGAATCGTCTACTACTTGAGCGTCTCTATTCGTAGGTTCTACATGAGTAGTGAGGCAAAGGTTAGTTCTACTCTACAGGTTAACTCAACTACAAAACCAAAACCATCAAGTTAGGTCTCGAATGTACAACCACATACCAGTGACAGTCACACTAGCCGAAGCTGTTGCAGGCCTTCCATGTCCATTATCAGCAACGCAACTGTAGTTTCCGCTATCCGAAGTCGTTAGCCCGATAATCTCCAATGTTCCATCCGCCAACATCCTGAATCGTCCCGTCTCTGTGTTTATCTAGCGAGAGAAATGAAACAAAAAATCCATTAGTAAAGTACTTGATTAAACGTTACGTGGATCCTGGTTCTATTCTCTTTCTTGCTTCCTTTCTAGTCCGATAGTCCAACATCCAAGTCATTCAATCGCCTATTCAATCCATAGTCGATTTTCTCTTGAATACTCTCTCTCTCAAGTTACATGTAAGCTTGCTCCATCGAATACGTACCTCGAAGGCTCGTCTCTTTTCTTATCTACAATTCTCAGAGCGCCATTTCCAGCAGCTCGTGTTCAATCAGATCTCTCTTTTCCTACAGAATCACATAACCTTTTCTCAAGGTTAAGTATCATCAGCACAATCCACTGAATACACGACGGCGTTCTCAAACCTAAGCTTGTCATTCCATCCAACGATTTACCAGTATAACATTCGCCAAAAACTGAATCCTACATCCTTGCTTCAACCGCCAGTCTCGCTCCAAAGAACACCAGCAACCAGGATCTGCTCCAATTACTCGAATCACCAACCCAAAACGCTAGCATTATCCAATTAATTGCTAAAGAGCTACTAAACATGCTACTACTTTCGCTATATCTTTCGCTGCTTTCTCTCGAAGCTCCTATCCTCCATCGTAATTCAGCTGAACGTGTCTTGAAGCTTATTCCATCTCCGGGATTTCCTTGCATATTCATTAAATATAAGCCTTTTTCAACATCCCCGCTCTTCTTCTCATTGTTCCACAGCCTCCGGCTCAATTTCCTTTCTTCCCACAAGTACTCAAGTACCTGATTCCTCGTCTAAACTACTGTATTTCTCCGCCACATCAAACAATCTTGGTAGTCTTCTTATTCTTCTTCGGTATCTTATACCTTTTCAGATCCCTTGCTCCATGAAATTGTCGGTTCGGGAATCCCCGTGGCAATACATCTCAGCGATGCCAAACTTCCTTCCTGTTCTTCAACGTTCTCCAATCCTCCGACGATTTGAGCTGGGATGCCTAGAAATACATTCAACAGATTACATTCTCCATCCTTGTTATACATTTTTAATATTATTATCATCTCAGTCAGTCTCCTCACCATCAGGTGCAACAGGTCTATACGTATCATAAATACTGTTGGGGTCCTGATGCCTGTCATCTGGTGGCGGGACGACACAAGTACTTCCACATCCATTACTGCAACACTTCATTTCCCCGGAACAATCCGCGTCTGTTCCACATTCAGAGATACAAATGCCGAATTGGTCCTGTGCCAAGGCTGGGCAGGCTCCAGGCTTGTTTACTGTTGACAAACAAAACAAGGATGAAATTAGTCCAAACATTGTAATTACATTCACAGAAACGCCCAGCCGTCCTTGTTCCTTAATCACGTCTTTGTCTTTTCGAATCTGTCTGGCAATTAGCTCTTTTCCCTACAGAAATCTCGAGGAAAACGCCTTGGAAAAAGACGAAACATAAGATAAATCACCAAACATTACTACTTGATCAACCTTGTACAACTGTCTTTTTTAGCTTATCGTGATAAATGATTGTGTAGTCGTACAAAGACAATTCCAGTGGAAAAACCATTAATAACTCCGAGTCTGACAGTAGTAAAAGTAGTATCGCAATTATTCTGAAAAACATCTCAAATCTCACTTAATACCTCTTAAACTTTTAAATTTTCCAATTAAGTAAAAACTCTCACCTTCACGGCAAACGGGGCGGAAGGCAACGCTTCCCCAGCTGTCGGTAACGGCCTCAACTCCACATCCGGTTCCTTGAGGACATTGGTGGTCCTTGCAGGGTTCGTGGCACCGACATTCGGTGCAACCAGATCCGCCTTCGGCTACGTATCGTTCTATGCCGTAAGCGCACTGGAGGTATTCGCAGTCGCGTTCTTCGCGCCGACAGTCCAGTGTGGTTTCGTGTGAAGGCCCTGGAAAAAGTCATAGAGTAAATTTTCTAGGTTTCACCAAGGCGTCATCTCTCCGCAGCACCACGGCTCCGTTCGGAGCCATCGAGTACGCACAAGGCAGCTTGTAGCAAAAGATGCGGTAAATACAATAAGCGCGCGTTTTATCATAACAAAGCACGAGAGAAAACCGCTTTGTTTACATTTTGGTTTTCCTTGACGATTTTCAAAAGCTCAAGTTTACTTTGGTGATTTTTGGTGTAATTTAAGATTTTTTTGTGAAAAAGTGCATTTTTATGGTATTTTGAAACTCACTGTCACCTCCTTGTGTATCAACTTCAACAGCTTCAACCTGGACATCGATCCCTTGACTGGGATCGTAACCTCTGCCGTGTCTAAACTGGGAACAGAAGTTGATGCAAACATCAAAGTTTTTGAACCGATTAAAGTTACCACCGCAACCAGTGTACGCAAAAGGTGTGCAAGTTCCCAATCCAGTATCAAAACTCCATCGGGTAAGACTTTCGGAGCAAGAGCCTTCAACTCGAGGTAGTTTACAGATTGCTAGATATGAAATTGAGTAATAAATTTTCAACCTTCTTTTACAGACAGACGTTTTTACAAATTCTGAATCAACAGCAGCGGCAGTGCTCCTACGCAGACCTTGACAAGACTTTGGTTCTGACACTTTGCGGTTCCTGTGGCATCACACGGAAAAGTACAAGCTGGAAAGGCTATTTACACAAAAAGGCTTTTAAAGTACCGGATGGACGTTGCGTGTGCTTTTGGATGGGTGTGAGTGTAGGCGTTTGGGAAGGAACCACGACCATTATGGTTTTACTTTCTCTGTTGAAAAAGCAAAGTATGAAACGGCACGAAAGCGACATACTGACATGGAATCTCTCCAGAGAAGCTTATACATCAGAGACCAGATCGAAAACCGACCAGAAGAGATGCCAGACATTTTGCCACAACTTATATACAAGGACCACCACAACAGATACAGAACATGTACCAAATTCAGAGTGAGTGAAGCTAAATTGAATAAGCCATTGTGAAAAGTTGACAGCATATATATATTTTTGCTAACGGACCTGCTCCCGATATCGTGTAGTTTACAGGTAGAGGTTCTGTACGGAAAATACAAACAGATTCGCATTCCTGAATAGAACTGAACCGATTCCCATTCCCGTCACATCCGCCGTAATTAAATTGTCGACATTGCCCATTGTTGGCATCGAAGAAGAATTTGGCTACGCGGGCTCGGCAGGGACCGATATCCGCCGGCTGATGGCAGATGTCTAAAGGTAACAACATTACAAAAATCAACCAATATCTTCCCAGTTAGTGTAGCGAAAACGCAATTTACAAAATATTCTTCTTTTGCAGACATAAAATATATGGATCATTTCGTTATGGACCTTTTCGACAGAGGCTTTGAGAAAGTCTAGTGGAAAAGGCATTCTTCCAAGCTTTTTGCATACATGAATTGTCTACAGTGCCGAAGAAGAATGAACGAAACAATGGCAAAGGTACATAGATATCCACATTTTCCGCCAATTCTTTCCATCACTTTATCGACTCCTCCATCTACCTTTTTCTCTTCTTTCATCAGAAACTCTAACGAATAAGACAGACACACGCTACTTACTTTCCCTAGACCTACTTTTTTCTTGGAACAGAGGCAGATTACTAGTGAATATAACTTGAACTTGAAAACTTTTTTCCTCTACAGTTTTCCACTCCAGTTGATATCCGATGCCGTGTTCTCCATTCATAGACTCGGGAGAGTCTCTCGTCCAACTTTTACCTCGTCAAAACTTCCAGTTACTCCGTCCATAATAAACTAACCAACTTTACTTTCCAAGGTAACAACAAGAATAGGAGAACAAGTAGCGGATTCAACTTTAATTGAATACATATTCAAGACCTTGCAACTTGCAGCTAGAGTTGATCAAGTTTTTTTAACAAGCTGATTTTTCTTTTCTTTCAGCATTATCCAGCTGAGAAACACCTTTATCGAGATAATGGAATTTCTTGTACCCTATCTATACCGGTAGCGTAATGCCGTCAGAACAAAAGCGCCTAATGTACCAAAGAACCTAACGATGTTCAACCAGGAGCGTCTAAACTTTTATAATGATCTTCACATCCACAACAAAGGCGGCGGCCTCGCTTCAACTCCACGTGTCCCCCAACTCTTATATAACGTCAAAGCCTATTTTTATCAAGAAAAAAAGAACATTCGTTCTTGTCTTCCCGTAATGTACCCCGCCTTAATGATCCACAGCAAAGGTGAGAGTTCCTCTAGAACAAGAAGACTGATTGTTTCTTACGTACCTTGTCCTCTGAATTGACCGCATTGTCTTTCACATTGTTCTTCCGTAGTGTATCGATTAGCATTGCCGCCGCACCCAGAGAACGAGAAGACGGTACAGCGCCCAGTATTCGTGTCAAAGTACCAGCTTGGAATCGGCTCCCGGTCATCACGACAGCGTCCAGAGTCTACGTCAAGTCGACAGATTTCTGCAAAAATCAAGTTTTCCAATACATTAGCTCTTCTTCCAAATCCATATCCTTCCTCCCTCTCACTTTGTAACCCATACACCGATCCGACTTTGTGAGCCCAAGTTTTTACCCTTTAGTATTCAACTAATGTACTACCTTACACGTTCCCAGGCATATAAATTGGATATTTTTGCAATACCAACGCCTTTCCACTCCACTACTCTTCAAGATAACCTCAAGAACGAACGCCGCCCTTGGGACTCCTAAACTCTCCCACGCTTTTGATTTTCCGCTAGCTTTAGGATCTAGGCTTATAGTCAAGCTATTCAACTACCTTTTCCAATCCGCGTTTAACCATACACGATCTCATCTGCGGTTTTTCTTTACATGATCCTTAATCAAGGAACATGAAAGCGTCATGTGTCCCCATCGACGTTCTCGGTATACGGAACACTTACCATTTTCAGGCAATTCCGGTCTACTCGGTGTTTCAGGCCCCTGCTGTCCATGATGTGGGTCCGGGTGGCTCGGTGGCAGAACCTCAGGCTCGATGGGATTCTTCTTGCATCGTTGTTCACAGATCATTTGCGAATCGAATCGGTTTCCGTTCCCTTGGCAACCGCCATAGACAAAGAGGTTGCACGAATCCGTATCCTGGTTGTAGTAATATTGCGGGAATGTGCCTCGACACGGCCCTTGGATTTGCGGCAGGGTGCAGATATCTACATGGAATAAAAAAGAAAAAGCGTTAAAACCATTTGATCAGATGAGCCACCAGATGAGCTACGTAGTGAGTGTTGCAATAAATCATTGGCTTTTGTCCTTGCGATTCCTCGTTCTAAAAGGCCTGATAATAAAAAGTGTTGTTTTTCTCTTTCTCCAGGTTCGTTCCAGAGGACAATAGGATTTTTCGGAAACGAGCTCCTGCAAAATCATTGCTTGCTTTCTTTCTTGACTATCATCATCACGAAAGACCAAGACAACGACGCCTCTTTTGTTCTCCTTCTGGATCTTTGCCCAAATTTGAACAACGTACTTCTCGTTTACAAAAGGACGAGTACAAATTCTCGGCCAAATCCCCGGGATAACTACAACTTACCTTCCTCAACGAGAAGCAAGTGCTAAAAGTTTCTCACTACTCGAACAACAACAAAGCAAATTCATCTCCCTACAAAAGTGTAGGAGGACAACAAGGAACCACAAGCAACCAAGATTACCTTGAGAATTGCCACATCTGTCCTGGCATTCTTCTACATCATCAAATCTGTTGAGATTTTCTTCACAGCCGCCGTACGAGAATTGCTTGCAAACGCCATCACGGCTATCGTAATGCCATTTAGTTGTCGTAGTGTCGCCACATCTTCGAGAGTCAGGTTCCGAGAAACAGTGGCCTGCAAAAATTCCAAACCAACGTTACAACAGCGCCCTCTGGATGAAACCAAACTCCCATGAACCTCCCAACTTTCCCAACGTAAACAAGCATAAAAAGACGCAAAAGTTTCCAAACAGCGACACACACTTGATGAGACATGATAGCCTCAAAAAGTTTTCGCGACAGCCTCACTTTCTTCGCAGTCCTCTAAAGTCTGGAAAAGTTCTCCAAGAAATTTCTTCCAAATTCATCACAAATTAGCAAGGTGGCAATTTAACTGCCTACATACATAAACTCCAGCCACTTTATTGCTCTAATGAACGTGAAACTCTCTTATTTCCAGAAATTCTCCAACTTACTCGTATGCCATTCTCCAGGCTTGGGAACTGGAACGTACTGGCGTTCACACTTGTTCCGGCAGTCGTCAATCGAAAGGAAATTGTTGGCGTTCCCGCCACATCCAGAATACACAAACGAATTGCATGTTCGCCTGTACGGGTCGTAATGGAATCTCTCAGTGTATGAAGTGCAATCGCCGGGGTTCTTGGGCAGGATACAGGCGTTTTCAGCTGAAATTAACCGGAAAACATAAGATATTACTACTACAACTTGGAGAAAACACAAGAAACTTTCATTTCCGGAACTCTCACGTAAATAAATATTATATCGTTAATTGATAGTAACGGCACACATAACATAATATTCGTTTCTCTATTTACCCAACAGAGCCTTCGGACACGTCTTTTCACATTCTTCGAGGTTGGCAAACTTGTTGGCGTTTCCTTGGCAACCGCCGTAGTAAAAGGGTACGCATCGCTGTTCGTCCGAATCGTAGTACCATCGAGGAAGCTTTTCGCCACAAGGACCCACCATTTTCGATTGGAAACATACTTCTACGGATCAAGAAACTTTTTATTAGTTTTTCAAGCACACTTTTACCGGCAGAGGAAGCTTTTCTTTGAACCCTCCTCCAAGTGTCTCTTTGACATATTTCAATTTAAGCGAAAGCGTAGGCATGACGTCCACAGACAGACAGACAGTTGACAACAAAAACAATCAAAGCTCTTACGAAGCGTCGTCACGTTCTTAAACGGATAGTCGACAATGACAGCGTTTTCGTTGCTGCTGATGGTATCCGAGTCCAGTCGTGGCCCTTGATATTCGCCGCTTCTGCTGCTGCTGCCGCCACCACCACAAATGTTCATGCATTCTTGCCGGCTCACAAACCGATTTGGATTCCCGCCACAACCACCAAAGAAGAACCTGACACAAGTTCTAATCTCGTTGTCCCAGGCCCAGCGTGACATGTTCCCTTTGCACGGTCCAGAGTCTTTCTCATAATAGCATTGCTCGTACAGGGCTGAAGAATTAGCAATTCCACCCACGTTTCACATTTGACAGCAACAACAGGACGATACGACACAAGACACAAAACAAAGAGACAAAAATACACATATGAGCATATTGCAATTTTCAAATAATCCAAAATCCGCGCTCCGGGCATCAAAATTCAGAAACAGGAAGACCATTATTTATGCATCGAATAAGATTGCCGAATCGTATAGGAAAGAAGCTCAATTTCCGGTTTCCGCCTGTCGCTGACAGCAATCCATATATGTATACAGACATTGGCATTTTTTCTGCACTTTTGCAAAAAAAGCTAACATATTCAGATGTACATGGATACACACGCCGGAAGAGCGGTGAAAGCAAATGCTGAAATGTAGTGGCATCAAAATGGCTTGCGGATTCAAGGATATGAAGGCTTCTCAAATACATGTTTTGATACACACCAGATACAGAAATCCTAGCAAAAAGATTGTAAAAATCCTACTCTTCTACACTTCCGTTCAGAGAAACTAGATTTGGTTGCTACGGCTGGAAAAAGACATGGAAATGGTAGACACCAATTACTTATGGGGAAAAAGAGTTGGAATATTGACACTGGATTTTGGCCATGAATGATGTGTGTGGTTTGGTGGTGGTAGAAAAATATACTGGGCGGGAGAGATGGAAGAATTGAAAAGAAGTTGGGGAAAACAGACGCCGTCAGCAAAAAGCCTACTTGTGGACGAAAAGTGAAAGAGAGAAAATACATTAATCCTCAAAGCAAACGAACGGACTCGAGTGGATTCTTGATATTGTGGAGAAGAGTTGGTTCCGATGGGGAAAGCTAGTGGCATTGGCTGAATGTGTGTGTTCTAGTCTCGTCTTTTCTGTCTGAAAGAAACTACTAATTCCCTATCTAGTATCCTCTTGAAAGCCTATGAATGAATATACGAAACTATATGTGAAAACAATTCCGCAGCTACTTCAAGGCTCCTTGAAAAGTTCGATGGTCTCCGACCTTGAATCCATTTCTGCAAGCCTCAGCCTCAGCTATATTCACAAAAACTCGGCTCATAATTAATGTCCTCTAGATTCCACTGAACATATATCATTCAAGTGACACTGATGATTGATGCCCTCGCGCGGATCATAAAGACTGATGATGATTAACAAGGTGACAATTTTCTTGAAAGTTTCTTGCTCCAAAGTCGTACCTCTTGCCCGACTTCCTTCCTCCTTGCACCTTTGGTGACATTCACGCTCAGTGAGGAAGTTGTTGCTATTTCCTTTGCATCCACCGTATTGGAACGGTTGACATGTTTCTGAGCTCTTGTCAAATGCCCATCGGGAGTAATTGCCCCGGCAAGGCCCTTCCACCTTGGGTTGGTCACAAGCGTCTATAAAACGTCAAAAAACACTTAACAATCAATCCATTTGAAAAAAGTGACATAAAACCAATTTCTCCACTTACCAACACGGTCAGAAAGGAGACAGTTGTTCTCACACTGTTCCCTAGTCTGGAACCGATTACTGTTACCAAGACAGCCTCCATAGATGAATTGCTCGCAGCGCTCTTGTGTCGGGTTGTAGAACCAAGATGGATAGTAGCCTTCGCAAGGCCCAGAGACCTTGGGCAAGTAGCACTTGTCCCGGCCTTCGGCCTCGACGCAGACAGCTTTGCATGTGTCTTCAGTGGGGAACCTGTTTCCATTGCCTTCGCAGCCGCCGTACCAGAACCTGGAGCAACCGCCGTATTCCATGTCAAAGAACCAATTAACAGTGAAGTTTCGGCAAGAGCCACGATCTTTGTCCAGGCCGCAGACCTCTGAAAGGGATCCAATTGATTACTACTCATTTCATTACTTGGCTCTAATAAACTAATGAACCTTACCACCAGGCTTGATAGGTACGTCATCACAACCCTCGAACAAATCTCCCTTGGCTTCTGAAACGCCATCTGGGCAGCACCCAAATCTCGACGCTTCACATCCACATCCTTGGTAATTGGGTCCTGAGGCTGGTGTCCGTCCGTCAGGGCAACAAGAAAATTCAGTGTATTGACATCCACATCCTGAAACAGCCCATTCCATGTTATAGCCAAAAATCCTTCTGCCCGAGACAATCTCTCAGTCAGTAATTGGAAAATGCAAGTCACCTCTTCTGTCAGTCACTCTTACCTTCCTTATTAGGCCCTTTGGCAGGTGTAGTTCCATCTGGACAACATCCAAACTGGAACGATTGGCAAGGACATGCTTCGTAATTAGGCCCTGAAGCTTCCGTGTATTCGTCAGGACAACATCCATGTTCCGTAAATCGGCATCCACATCCCTTCATTCCAGGACCGCGGGCAGCTGTCACATTATCTGGACAGCACCCATGTGGACTGTAGATGCATCCACAACCTAAATACATAACCAAAAAGTTTCACTCCAAATCCGTCTCAACTTGTCTCTCTTGCAAAAAACTTGTTTAGCCCACCTTCAAACCGAGGACCTTGAGCCGGTACAATATTGTCAGGACAACATCCAAATCTAGAGCTTAGACAACATCCTTCCTTGTTTGGACCATGAGCAGAAGTTTTGCCATCAGGACAACATCCGTAAGTTTCAGAGGCACATGGCTCAGGACAACCTTCCATCTTCTTCCCAAGGGCTGCAAACCAAACAACATGCAGTCAACATCCAACTCCATCAATCCCAAATCTAGTATTATTTTTCTCCTCCTATCTCACCAGCCGTCTTCCCATTCGCACAGCATCCAAAGAACGAAGCAGTGCAATTCTTTTCGTTAATCTCCTTGCATCCCTTGTAATTGTCTCCTTTGGCAGCAGTTTTTCCGGCAGGGCAACAACCAAACTTGGATTCGGCGCACTTGAGGTCGACTGTTGGCACAAGAAATACAAAGACATATAATCTCAAATTTTCACTCCAATGACCAAAATCATGATTTGTAACTTACACTCGTCACACCCCTTGTTTCGAGGTCCAAGAGCAGCATTGACTCCATCGGGACAGCATCCATAACTATGGAACAAAGAAAATGATACAGTAAATTACAACAAAACCATCAAGTAAAAGTAAAACGCCATCATCGAGTCATCATCATGTCTCGTGGTCTCTGCTCTCTCCCATAAGAAAAACCAATTCCCTCATGCAATCTCTCACACAATTTACTACTTGGCTCCTACAAAGAATCCGCCCTCAACGCTTTCTTTCTTCTTGATATTAAACGGTAAAAATATAGTCTTTGTTCAGCATCAGACATTCACCGTTCCCGCCCTCCATTTCCCCACTTTCGCCCGCCAACCAGCTGGACTCCTGACCTACATTTTTATCTGGACCTTGAAATCTGGAAATACAATTTCTTAGCTTTTCTTGATGATTTGCGAGCGAAATTTCAATCTCACTGGGGGAGAGAGAACAAGAAGAAAAAGAAGAAGAAACTCAACTGTTTACTTTAACTTGAACAAATTGGACTAGCAGCCATGCTCAGCATTCCACGCCGACTTCGCAACGGATTCCAAAGTGAGAACAAAATACTTGGGCTAAAATGTGTGAAAACTTTCACCCGGCTATCACATGTCGGAACGTGAAACCAGCCACTCGTTTTGCAAACTTTCAGCTTTTTCTCGCCTTCTCCTCCTTCACTACCTCATCCACTTTCTCCTATGGCAAAACATTTATTAAACTATTCGCAACTTTCAACACTTTGTTTGTTCTTCATGGCTAGCTCTTGATTTCCCACAGAAAACCAAACGTACTATACAAGGACCACCCGCCGGCAAATTGTCTGCTAATGATGCTTTTCCCTCACACATATTTTCTCCATTCCACGTCCCAATACTGTAAATCACATTTCAAGTGCAAACGTTGCAATAACAGCGCCATCTGGCCAAAAAACTACACCCTAACTTAAGGAAAAAATTCATCTGGAATCCAACTAACTCTGAATCTTCACAAGTCTCCTTGTACTCATCGCATCCCTCGAAATCATTTCCTTTAGCTGGATTTTTTCCATCTTGGCAACAGCCGTAAAGCGTCTTGGAACAGTCAGGCTTGGGGCACTTTCTCTTCCTCTTGTCTGGAGCGGCCGAAACGCCATCTTTACAACAGCCGTATTTGGTTTTGTCGCAAGTTTTTGGAACGGGGCAGCCTGGGGAACGAGAAAAAATCAGGTTTTAGAAAATTTCGTATCTTAAGTAAAGAATATTAGGCTGAAGACTCACCGAATCCAAAGGGCCCGAGAGCTCTATCTTTGCCATTGGGACAGCATCCGTAGGTGGTGGTGGAGCAGTCAACTTTGGGCGCTTTCGGCTTGCAGATTTTGATGGGTTCCTCTTCTTTGGTGACAGCTTCTGCGAGAGTAGTTGGGGCAGAACCTGCAATTGATGATCAAAACTTTATGTCCATTAAGTAACAAGGAGCAAAATCAACATCAATGCCCAAGGGCAGACAAAGCAACGATAACATATAGACGTGGTGAGTTGTGTGAGAGAGAAACAGAAAGAAACAAATCACAATAACTTTGCTCATTACTCATCTCGTCTAGTCTCATTTTGCCGCTCCAGTTGCTTTCACCACTAGAATTTGCTAGTACGAGTTAGTAGATGAGCTTCCGCTAACGTCAACAAACAGCACAAGAAGAAAAAGACTATACTACCACATATGATCCAAGTCAAACAAAAGTTTCGAAACCTCACGGATATACATTAAACAAATTTGTTTCTGACGAAACCACGGAAGCGAGAAGCAAAAGCAATTTGAACAACTCAAAGCGTCCCCTAAGGATAAGCCGGCTCCCGCCATTTGTTTAAAAGCTGGCTTTTGCTGCTGCTGACATTGACAAGGACGAACACGTGTGGACGGCACAATGAGATACCGAACCGCCCAAACCTTCGGTAGTTGATTGCTCAACATCGTCGTCGGATGCTGGTTGCATTGTGGACGAAGCCAAATCAGCGGTAGAAGCGTCCGTGGGTGAAGTTTCCAGAGTGGCCAAGCTACTAACAATCTCGGTTACGGCGGAAGCACTTGTTTCTTCCAAGCCCATTGTAACTCCTTCTTCTTCGGTTACTGAAGTGGCAGGTGCGTCTGAAGCTGCAGGAGCTTCAGTGGATGCACTTGGTTCTTCGCTAGTGGCTGGAGGACCTTCTGGGCCTGTCGGGATGAAGGTGGAAGCTGTTGGGGATTCAGTGATTTCCGGTTCGGATTCAGTAGTGGCTTCTGAATCAGCTGTTTGGGTTGTAGTTTCAGTTTCGGTAGTGGATGATGCGTCGGAGGTTGTAGAGGTTCCGCAGTTGTCTCCATCACAAGGCTCGGGTGTACCACCCTCAACCATATACTCGGCTGCTTCAGGATCGACATCTTCTCCTTCAGCGGCTGCGGTTGTCATTTCAGGGGTAGGAGATGGAGAGCTAGTTGTTACTACGTTACCACCAGATTCAGTCACACCGCTAGTCATGCTAGTTATCAAACTACCGATAGTTGAGGTCAAGTCAGACAAAAGGCTCTGCTCAGTGCTAACTACTTGAGATTCAGAAGTTGATGACATAGTGTCTGCATCTTTGGGAGCTTCACTTGAAGCCATACCAGCATTAGCAGAAATGGTGGTGTCAAAGCCACTCGTCGTTGCAGAATCGTCATCAAGACCACCGATAGTTGATACGACGTCAGATTCCTAGAAAAATGCAGAAAAAATGAGTAAGCGCCGCGTGGGCGGTGGCAGGCGTCAATGAATTTAACGAGCAGGCTATTAGCGAAATGTTTTCCAGCTTTCTTGCTTACTTCTCCAGATCCAGATCCTCCGTCTGTAAACAGGCTGCTGGCATCACCAACGGTTGTTTCTCCAGCTCCTGGAGTCGCTCCTGTTGCGGCATCTGTAGTGGATAATATTTCCTCCTCATCCATGGCTGGAGTTGGTTCAGCTACTTGCATTTCTTCGCAATCTTCATCGTAGTCACCATACTCAACGTCTTCCATTACTGCGGTTGTCATAAGTCCGTCTGGAAGATTAATGCATTGGTATTACTGCCATATGTGGCCTGTCCGAGAAACACTCGGTCAGTTCTGCCTCCACTGATTCGAACTCCGTCTTACCGCCATTACAATCCCTCTCGTTGCAAGGTCTCGAGCTGGGCACGATGGATTCTTGGCCACAGTTTTTCACGTCAACTGTAGCATTGCCCTTCATACAGATTAGAGACCGGGTTTGGACTCCGCCCCCGCATTCTTTAGAACACTAAAAAAGAACAAATAGCTTCAGTATATATTTCACATAATAAGAAATACATTTGTACACAAAATGTACCTTGGACCAAGGCCCTTCATTCCAACTAGCAGTGCAAGTATCATTGGTTCCCGTACAGTTCTTGATAGCATCGTACTTGAGATCAGCGTCACATTTAGAATCATCTTCTTTTTGGATGTGTCCAGTTTCAGCATTGAAGAACCCGCAAAATACTTGACGGGTTTGAACTCCATCACCGCAATTCGAAGTGCACTACAGATCCAAGAAAAAGTTAGTTTCAAAGTCTCCAGTTTCGTTTGTCTATATTCTATTAAAACTTTTCTGCTGACCTTGCTCCACTGAGATGCATACCACATAAATTCACATTGCTCGGCGGATTTGCATTCTTCCCGACTTTCCGGCTTTCGGTAGCTGTGACACCGTTCTTCAGGCTGAACCTTGCCCTTTGCAGTAGCACAGTAGACTTCCCGAGTTTGGATCGTAGCTCCACAGTTGTTGTCACACTACGTGAGTGAAAATCAAGTTACATCTCAACCCATTTGATCTTATTACTTTGGTAGATTTCAAGCTCCATTTATTCCAAACGTACCCCAGACCACGGCGACGTAACCCAATCAACTCCTTCACAAGGTCGCAGGAAACAGCTCTCGCTTTCAGCTGGCTTGTCGCCCTGACATTGCCCGTCTTCGTAAACGTTTGTTCGGTTACCTTTCCGGAGATGACATTTCACTAGTCGCTTTTGTGTTCCATCTCCGCATAGGCGATCGCACTGAAATTAATTGTCCGCAAAAATGAATCTCTCCAATTCGAGTATGTGAGTCGAATATTCAATAAACGATAACCATTAATCATTTCTCATGTATCCATGGAGTCGCTTTCCGACTCAACTTACCGGCGACCATTCACCGATGAACCAAGTGGGACATTCCGTAGGACCTGAGCATTCCTGACGCATCGGTGGCATAGCTCCGACGGTAGCAATACATTTAGCGTCATCCAAAATGGTTGTAGCACCTGACGAAAATTGCTCACAGAAAACTCGTCTATGCTGCCATCCTCGTTGGCCACAAATGGCGTCGCATTCTTCCCAAGGGCCGACGTACCACCTACGTACAGAAATTCATGATCCAAAAGATTCACCTTGATATATACAACTTTTTCCGACTTGCGAAACTACTAGCAAAAGTTACCTAATAGGACAAGGATCGACATTACAAGTTCGATTCGCTGTTGGAACATTCATGGGGTTGCACAGCTTCGGGTCGACAGGTTCGCGCGTACTTCTTCGAACACATTGTACATCACGGCCTTGATAGCCTGTAGGAACAAAATTAATCGCTTGTAAACGAAACTGCATCTGCGGCCATATATTTTACTCCCGGATATTGCTAAAACAAAGTCTGAAATAAAAATAATCGATTTGCTCAATGCATAAAAGTAAGTGTGTACCTCCACCACAGTTTTCACTACAGTCAGACCAATCTCCATGAGTCCAAGAGTACTCGTCCGTTTCCGAAACAAC
>JAQGBJ010000914.1:0-29575 GCA_034698345.1 Sphaeridia pumilis | reverse complement strand
CCGTTTTTGTAACATCCGTCTCCTTCTCTGTGAAACCTAAAACGCACTTCACCTCCAAGATCCCGTTCCCAGGCAGCCCCAAATACTAAAAACCGGCAGGTGTCTACTGCATATATATATTCGGACCACTCATCTGGATTTTCTGGACTCTTGGACCACCAGGATTCGGTCTACGCTCCTGCAAGTCCGCTAAATCTCTCCCCCCTTCGTACCTACAACAGTAACACAGTACATACATATGTATGCTCAATCCCTCATTTATTTTTTGGCACCTGTCCGCATCCCGTCGGCATTTTTAAGCAACGACGCTTTCGCCTTTCTTCCTCTCAACAAGACCAACTGTTGTTGTTACTTATACTACTTACGTAAATATATTTTTGCTGAGGTTCAAATATGGCGCTTTTGGACTCCACCGCTCGAATAATCAAAAAGTCCAACTTATGCTACAATCTGCTTGATGTTGCAAGATGCCAAGAAACAATAATACTGCCCTTCTGGTTCTCGCCCTGAAAAATTATCTTCTCCTCTGGTAAATCAGAGGCGAAAGTCGTAAAAATTTCCCTGACTCGTCCTCCTGAATTTTGCCTTGTTCTTTAATATACTTGTACGTGCGAGCTTGCATAAACAATTTATAAGCTGTGGTCATTCCACAACTTCGTGACCACATAAACCCCAAACCAACAGCAACAACAACAACAACAGACCAAGACCAAGCCAAGACGTTACTTCCGTAAGACTTTTCTCAGGTTGCTTAATTTGCCCACGTGACCCTTTCTCCCTTGGTCAGCAGGTATCAAATCAAGTAATGCATCGCATTTCAGTCAGGCAGTCCTGGTCCTGGTGGATATGGAATCATTCAAATCCATGCGCTCCTTGAAACCTTCTCCAGGAGCAAAATTCTTGTCCACTTCCCCCCCCCCCCGTAATCCAGTATTGGAATCACGTTTCAGCAAGGCCTCTGAGAAGCCCTCTGGGCTTTCACAACTTCACATCCACACATGTAGTTTTTTATGCATTTTTGAAGAAACAAGTTTACACATAACTCCAATTGCCCACCTAGATTCCAATAGTAAGCTACAACACCAGAGGTATCTATACCAAAGTACGTTTCAACCTTTCTCAGTAAACGTACCTTCTACATGACATCCCTTGAGATAACCCCCCCCCCCTTCACTGAAGCTCCTTCAACCTGGAGAAGAGTCACGCGCCTCTGCCACTTGTTCAACATGGCAGACACCTTGACACCATGCATTGGCACCGTTGGCGGCGGGACTTTTGAAATTTTTAAATTACCATCGTTTCTAAATTCCCCGTGTCTCTTGAAATTACACTCCCCGCGTCCTCTGAATTCTAAAGCGGTGTAATTAAAAATGGGCGAAAAGCCTTCAGTAACGTTGCCCAAAGAGTACTTTTTTTACTCTCACTGCCTCTAGCGACCGCCGCCACCTCCTGTCAAGCGACTCAAACCTCCAGCACGTACTTCTTCCCAGTCGCCGCGCCACCAAAAGACCTTCGACGCTTCGACTGACGGGCGGTCAGTCGCTATCGTTTTCAATGAGACCAGTGTAGCAGTAAGCAAGGCAAATTTTTTCAAAGTCAGCATTCAACAGTAGCACGTTCCACAAGTCCAGTCCACACTTGAGGAGCAAAAGGAAATACAAAATACCTACCAATGACTACATTGAAACTGACTGACTGAATACACTTTGGACAAGAGTCGGGCTCCCCTCTATATACAGTATATAATACTGAAGCCGTCGTAAAAGACACATTGAAATTTGTAATGGGCTCCCATCATGGAAGCCCCGCAGGAATACAAAACGCCCTCTAATTGATATTCAACCAATGTACTTGAACATGTCCGGCAAACGGCAAATTCTTCGATGTGTAGCTGGCTAACTTGCAGCCAGTTTCGATACCTCAGTTCATACATTTCTACCTTATACATTCTGCTTTGCTGCTTTCTTCGCCACTATAAACCTGCTTTTTTAAAAACACTGCTTAAAACAGCATCGATATACACATACAAGAGACAATTTCAAAGTGAAAGTTGTACAAGTTTGAACTTCAGTCAACCCAAACAGCATTGCATCGCATCTTACAGGAAGCGACAACCCGCGGAGTCTTTAAATAGAGCCGTAAATCCCACTTTCTCAGTCACCCTTCACCGCTAAATTCATGTTGAAAAGTTGCATGCATAAGCAACGGTCCCTGGTGGCGAAACTTGAGAATTAATGGAATCAGAAAGAGCTTCTCCTTTGCTATATAATAGCCTCTACTGGACACCACACAGACTCAAGTGACTTTCAAGTCAAAGTAAATGCCACCTAATTAATTAATTAATTTACAACCTCCTTTTCAAGAACCAAATCTTGAGTCTCAGTTTACGAACTAAACTCTGGCGATGCATCTTAATGATCATTGAAGAATCTGTACAGATTTCTCCTGTAACGTATATAAGTAACCTTCAGCTATTTTCATATAAATCTTCCAATTTACTTCAAAAACACTTCAAATGGCGCTATAACTTTGAAACCTTTCTTTGACTTTCTCCAGCTTAGCGACTTCAACCACCGGAACACCGCCAGGTGCAACTGCCACCCGCAATTCATCAGCCTTCAACCGCCATTGTTACCCCCGAAGCATCGTTATTGAACAACGCCCATATCGAGTACCACCACCACCACAACAAGAAGCCATTGGCGGCCTTCAAAACCTTTAAAATTCGCATGTCCTTCACTCCTTCTTCAACACTCTCATAGGTTCGCCATTTGTCTCCTCGCCAAAAAGGCCCTTGAGAGTCCACCGAAATGTCCTCCTATCTCCAAGCTCCAGCTCCAGGCTTTCATTGAGAAAATGTCTTGACAAAAACTTCCATCCATCCATCCGTGCTCCTGCTTTCACTCGACATTGCAAAAGAAGAAGCCAATTTGTCATCGCGACCAGAAAAATACCAAACTGCCACCTTTAAATGCCACCGTAATGGTTTGTTCCCTTTGGGCTTTGTCATACATACAAGCATAAATGTATCGGCCTAGTTTCTTGAACCAACTTCCCGCCTGGACTTTTCCTTCCGGCTTCCCTCTTGTAAACATGTACATACACAAACGACAAGTCCTTTTCAACAAACTCCCAGCTTCAAAACATGTATCATCGGGGCAGAGTTCCGCTAAATCCAAAGCGACCTCTCTCGACCGACACTTCTTTCAACAAGCTTGTCGTCGTCAATCTATGATCAGTCTCAAAATCTAGTCGACTTTCACGAGCTTTGGACGATGATCAAGGATATTCAAAGGGCGGCAACAAAATGCACCGTCGTCAACTTGCTGAAATCATTGCTGCTTGGAATTCTCAAAATTTATATTCCTCCCTACACAGTCATGAATCAAATTCAAAACTTTCCACCAGGATTTTGCAAACGCCATATATATAACAAACGACGACGACAACAACAACAACAAAGCAAACCAACTGTCAAACAAACATGGAGTAGTGTAGCAAACAAAGCGTTTTGAATCTTGCTATTCTACCCCTTTACATTGTACGTGACATAACGCTTTCTTCAACTACGCCGCTGGGAAAAACGCTGAACAAGCGAATCTAGCCCACCCAATTGCCACTCTCGACTTGCTTCGAAATAAGAATTTTCTTAAAATGAATGATACTCTATGGTTTCAGAAACATCTGAAGAGAAAACGCTGATTGTGGTTCCTCAGGAGCGCGCCACATTCAAAATCTGAGACACTTTTCATTCAACCCTTTAACCTATGTTGTTGCAAACTGGCGTCTTTGGGACAATCAAAATACCAGGGAAATCCAAGGACGTTGACCAAATGTGACGTTTCTATTTCGTTCCAATCTGAACGTTACTTCAACTAACTTCGACACAGTTTTATCGAGCGTGTGCCGATGTGAGCCTTCTTCTCTACTTCTTGGCAGTCATCGATCGTTAAATCTTATCACGCGGCTGAATCGCATTAAATGCTCTCACGTGAATAAAATTCCCATTTCACACTATACAACTTCCAATGTCTTCTATTTCGCCGTCCGACGACGTCAAACAGTGCTACATAGCTAGTACTTTCCTGACATTTCTCTTATTTCCATCACATCCAACCAACTAAGTACTTTCAGGTGGAAGACTACAACGAGAGAAATTGCTCAGAACACAAGCCAAAAGAAGGCAAAGCTAAATTAAGCGTATGATGTATGTCAACAAGGCAATTGTATTTAAATACCACGTCGTTACTGGATCTTTGCATTGTTTCATGTGCCAAATGGTCAAACCGTTAGCTTAATGTGTGAGGAACGAGACATATGGCGTCAATACTAGAGGAATTCTTATGATCTCATGTGAAACGCATGGGTGGCGAAATTTGCCAAAACTTAACTGGTACCGAGTAGTACATGATCTGATAGAGTTGTCGGACACAACAACAGCCATTTTGTAATCTAACAAAGTCACAAGAAGAAGAACGAAACAAGGCCAAGAAGGTTGTTTAATGACGATACATCAAAAGAAAACATCAAGAGAGATCAGAAACTTTTTATCCCAATACTTGCCTTTAGAGAAGATGTGCCAGAAGAAGAATCAGAGTAAGAGTAGAGTAGAGATAGAAGCCCACGAAATTAGGAGAAAAGCTTTAGTGGTTAGTAGAGCACCAAAGGTAGGTTTCAGGTTAGATTAAAGCAATTTTAGAAGGTTAAACGAGTTGAAGATTCAAAAAGTTTCCCACACAAACACACGAAATCACAGAAAGAGTTTGGAAACATTCCACGTGAACGCGAGACGATATTAATGGTCTCATTTTTACATTAACTAGCTGTCAACAGCGCTAATAAACTCGATGAACGATAGTGTATTAAACCATGTTTGTTGTTATCGGTCCGCTTGCGTGTGACGAAAAGTTTTAATGTTTTGGTTTTTCGTCCGTGTTTACATAATGGGAGAAATTCAAGCTGGAAAATTTGCTAGTAGTTCGTGTCTGCCGCTGGAGACAAGGATGTCTGGATATTTCCTTTCTAACCCATCTCCAATGCACTTTCCTTACTCCAAACACACTTTTTACATCGTCTACTTTCAAAATATCCGAAATCTGATCAAGTCTACAAGAATACGAATGCTCCGAGCACCTTTATTGCCACCAAAAGTTTCACTTCAGTGAACTACCATGTAAAATGTACGCCACTACAATCGCACAGAAATCCAAACATTTTCTTCAGTACTTCAGCAGGCGCCTACAGGTCCTTCGTCTTCGGAATCTTCGTGTGCACCACGACTAGCCTTGTAATTCTCAAGGTAGAGATTGCAGAATAACTTCCCCTGTAAAGAACACCAACTGTGATTAACTTACACCATTCAATATCATAATACCTTTTGCTTTCTCGCTTACACAGAACCGATGCTTTAAATACACCATTTATCTCTCTACTGTCTCCATTAAATCTGGTCGGAACAACTTACCAAATTGGTCACCAAATCCGGCGGGAGATTCTTGACAGCATCACCGACATCTTCAGCGGTTTGGAGCTTCTCGACTCTTTTCGCTTGACGTGGGTTCCTTAGTTTAGGAAATCTGGGGACCCCTGGATGTGGTCTTGGTGAAGGTTCATTCGCAGACTCATTTTGCTGTTGTTCATTGATGACCTGACCTTCGTCACCAACTACAGATTGACTTGAAGTCGCTTTGGCTTTACGGCGTTTTCTAACTGGTATGGGTTTTCTAGGAGCCATTTCCGCCTGCAATCACAAAAATCTCATGTTAGAATTCGGTTCGATCCAGTTGGTTTAATGCCTTCGTTCAAGTTCAAATTCAAACAACTGTGACTTCGAGTTCGAACCGAAGGACTCAATACTATATATTCATGTTTGAAATTTCGACTTACTTTTTATTGAATAGCACTGTCGTTTTCGACTCTTTCTGCATCCAGACTGCTCACTGCTGCACTGACCGCCGGTGAAGTTGAGCTAAATCAACAATCTTGTGAAACAAAGGCATCATTCGTGACATTTCCCGCTCTTCAGTTTGGCGTCGAGCTGAACGTTTTTATGCTCTTTGTGAACCCGATGGCGAGTAAATCATGCGAAACCAGAGTCATCTATATTCTCGACAGGCAAGCCGTCTTGGAGCAAGGCGAACAAATGAGGTTTGATCTACATCGCGCAATGAATGATTATAAGTGATGGAAAAATTCATTAACACATACGCTTTAATCTACTTCAACTTCAAGGGTCACCGGGTTTCACTCACATACATTATTATTACATGACGTAAGTAGCAGTACTTTAGCAAGACTTTACGGCAATTCACCACTACAATTCCTTCATTTCTGGCTGACTGACCCTAACTAGCACGTTTATGATGATAACTAAAGTACGATTGAGATTGTACACGATACTGGGAACTTACGAAGGCGCAAATCGTGATCTAACATAACAATATAACAATGTTTAGCAGCAGTGTAGGATATAACTTACTAAAGTTTGTCGGTTGGTTGAGCTAACAAAACGTAGACAAATGACCAGCAGGTCTTCAAGGTTAACAAAAAACAAATGTCTTAACACAATACAGGTCTCTCACTGTTACTATTCTAAGCAGATCCACCAGGTAAACTCAAAGGTCTTACATGCGTCTTGATTATGAAGATGTTAAATGATTCTGACTGCAGTGAAGTTTTGGATAAAACTAACAGTTTTAGGATCAATGATAATTTGAAGAAATCAACAACGAGTTTCATAAAGACCACTTCGCCCAATGTATCGAACCCACTTGATAACTTCGTGGTCCGAGTAGTTCAGCTTGGGTTCAAACACTTTCAAGTAACGCACCTTGAAGCCGGATGGGGCGAACGGAACCTAGGAGAACCAGAGAATCGTTAATTAAGATTTTAAAAGATTCTATTCAATCAACCATGAACCAAGTTAAAATTACTTCAAAATTCATCGAGATTGGAGGTCGAGTCCACTTCTTCTTCGTGTCAGTTTCTAGTAATTCGATTTCAGCCGATAGTTGGGTTTCCTTCATACCAGCCATACGCTTGATCCTACGACAAACAACAATCAAAGATGAATTATATTTGATCTACACATTCCAACATCTCAAATAAAAACAGCTGTCACTTACTTCCAAACAATAGCGTTTTCAGAAGCCTTGTACTTAGCTTTACCCTTCATGCATATCAGCTGACATCCGGAAGTGTTCAATGGCGTTGGAACCTTGACCTCGATCTTCTGTCCCAGCAAAGATGGCTTGAAATTTGACTTTAGAACGACTTTGACTTCCATTCGAGTACGCCCGACTTCACGCACCAACGGTATCACTCGGAAAGGCAGCGAAATGTCCTTAGTTGTTCGGTATCTATCGTAAATTGATACATTAAGTAAGGTAGAACCGTAAAGAACTTCAGAAATCAGTTCGTTAGCGCTTACTTCATCAACTCGAATTCGCCATCAGGAGGAATAAATGAAATGGAATGCTCCGTCTCGAATTTAGACAGCTTGACACATTGGTGGAATTGGCAATCATCAATAACAACAACGGGTTTTCCAGCCCTAGTCTGCTCCTCAGTAGATGGTCCACCTTTGCCCTTTGTATCCATCACGATTTTATCGTTAATACCAAACTTGCACTCAGGCATTCCAGATAAATAGGACTTCATAACAATTTTGCCAGCTACGTGGGCAGATAGCACTTGACCTACGTCAAATATACCGATTAGCACCTTCATCTTAACCTTCTTCCACATATGCTTGTGATCATCAACATACCTTGTGGAGACATCAAGAGGTTGCAGAACTCCAGCACATCCAAAAACAGCTCATTCCTTCTGTACTTAATTCCTTCCCGTCTCCATCCAATCTGTCCCGTAACTTGCGACGTGATTTGTGCCTGTTCCTCCTTGGTTTGTGACTTGATACCTTGTTGAGTGATGAATGTCTTGAGAACTCCAGTATCCGTATTTTGCGGATATCCAAAATCCAAAATTTCTACAAACATTCACAGATTCATGTTTATTCTCGATCTGCCCACTTTTCAAGAATCTTATCGTTAACTCATTACTCACCATCCAACAACTCGTAGATCAGAACAAAGTTGTTCTTCACATTCTCCTCGGAAATCTTCCCAAAGTAAGACTGCATGCAATCGATAATCTTCAACAAAAACTCAAAAACCATCGCACCGTTGACATTCTGCTTCGTGACCGCAGCTACCCAGATATTTGCTCTCTGTGGTCCAAATCAAAGAAAACAACCCATTAATCCTCCATCACAAAACCCAACTTGCATCAACAGCCATCAGCCCTTTAATGACGCATTACCTTCACATGGAAGAATGACGTCCTCGCAATATTTGTCACTGGCGACCGCACTTGCTGCCTCGCATGAATTACATTCACCCTGAATGCATCCACAGCATTTCGGCCGATGTCATCCCGATATACTCTCGAGATGAGCACTTCGCCCTTGTGGTTATAAATGAATAGGCCACCGATCATCTTGGCAATTCTTTTGAATCAATCTTCTTCTGAAAGATGTACTGTTCAATGTGATCGAAATCACATGAACTTTTTGCCTCCTTTACAAATTCAAGCGCAGGTCATGTTTTTCCTTAGAACCTGTAACAGATAAAGAAACTACTTTAGATTTCATTCAGAAAGAGTAACATTAAAATCCTTCATGAAACACGTCTACAGCTATCGATTCCAGTCCTGTCACTCTTAATCACTAATCCTGAAAACGCCCTCCAAGCCTAAAACTCCATCTTTTGACTTCTGATGACTGCAGTTTTTACAAACAAACTTAATTTCAATTTCAATCTACCATCACATCCTCAAGATTTCATTACATATAACCAAACAATCATCATCTAATCAGCTTTCGAAGTACTACCAGAAATCCGTTATCAACTTTTGACATTCTCACGAATTTGACCACGTCAAGAAACCCCGAACACTTCAATCTCAAGTTTCACAATCCAAAAACGACTTCAAAAACAAATTCACCTGGAACCCTACAAAAATCCCAATGTGTCCAAAACCTTGAAGTTATCTCTAGGCATAATTTCAATCAAACAAAATCAAAAACTAACTGCCAATTAAAGTGAATCAAAATTATTAACGCTTACCCAAATCAATTCCGCTGTGCTGTCATTTACCGACTGACTGAAGGGAGGATCCATCCAACAGCAGAATCAAATGACTGTTTCCTCACATACCAACAAGCACGTCAACTTGCATAGCTCTTCAGTTCGCAAAACTTGCTCGTCTCCCTCAGCTGACCCATTCATTAGGACTATTACAGTAGGACTGATGCTGATGACGTTGCCTAGATGGCGCTTGCTGTTGCATTCTTCTTTTTGCAGTTCTTTCCTTGTTTTCATTTTGCTTTGTTTACATTCAACGTTTTCCCAAATTAATGTAAACAAAAACTTTGTTGAGCAGAGACGATCTGTAATTTGAGCTGCGGTTTCACAATTTCCCAACGTTCCTTCCTGAATTACGTACCTTTCTTAAACTTTGCTTAAATTGTGAGTGCTTAATCAGCCGTGATCCAGACGGTCAGGATCAAGGCCTGTCTTTGACTTTCTCCGAAAATGTACCTCAAGTCCTTGTACGTTCCTGCAAGTCTTGAATATTTAGGAGCCTCAAGAACAAGGAATTCCCTGAATGCCTATTCTGTATGTCGCCAGCTATTAATAAGAAGAAGACCTCCGCCATTGGAACCAAGTCGAGCACAAGTTCCCTGCCGTAATGACCATTGTTGGTGTCTGGAGCTTTTGAATGGGACAAGGACCACACACGTTGTTTTGTTGTTTCAGCAGAAGTCTGGGTGTGTAGTGGGTAATAAACCCATCAAGTCTTTGAAATATTCCAGGCTGCCTAAACTTTATATGATATGAAGCTTTGGCTTTGAGCTGGTTCTGGTCAGTCAGCGACTACCAGTCGCAGCCGCAGCATTCAGACATTTAAGATTTGAGAATCTTCGAGTTTTCGAATTCAGTAAGAGAACGGAAACGGAATGAAGCTCCTTTTTGTGTTCGCAGCGTTTACAGCGCTATATGTAAACGTTCAAGCGTTTTCGCTGCCACCGGGACTGCTACCGAGAGCGAGACTAGAAGACGATGAATATGAGCGCGTTGAGCTGACCCATCCAGTTCACATCAACAAGGCAAGTCCACATTTTAATAAGGTTTTCGAGGTCTTGAAAAACAGAGAAATTAATTGACACTTTGCGGCCCAGGTGAACACGATTCTCGGCTATGAATCCGTCCTGAAACTGGTCTTTGCCGTTGACTTGGACGACAAGAACAGTATGTCCCGCCTGTTCCCTCGCTTGAAGAAGGCCTACGAAGAGCGCCGGTCAACAGACGCTGCTAACGGTATAATGGAAGCCTCGAGGAGCCGTTCCAAGGAGATTCCTGTCAACTCGGTAGTGGCTTCGATTTCACCGGATTTGTTCGCTAGCGAAGATTTGGTCAATAGCTACATCAGAGTCGTAAGTGTCCTTTTTAAAAGCTTAAAACAATTTGATGAGATGAGATTGATGTAACTTTTAGGCTTATCTGTTCATTCAATACATTTAAACAGGTTAACACTGCAGACATCCCAGGCTTCAGCGTCCTGAAACAAACATCCTTGCAGTACAGCCAGTACTTGGACCGCACATGGTCTGAGAAGCAACTTCAGTCCATTTCAAAGGAGACTTCAGACCTAACCTTCAAGATGGAGAACTTCACTTTGGAGTCATCAGAACCACCATCAGCGGATTCGGGGTCTTCTGATACTGAATGTCCAACTTCGGAAAAGTTTGAAGACTACATTTTCAATGACTTGAAGAACGTGATGGACACTTCGTGCAGGTACCGACTCGTACCTGCCGATATGGTCGCCGTTGATCTGAACCGGACTTTGCAAGACATCCTTGCCAGTGACTCGCTTCCTGTCAACTACCGCTTCGTGATACCACCAGACAACTTCCAGCTGTATCTCAACCAGAGCATGACGGACTGCGCTTTTACAAGGCAACGGATCTATGTGACCGTCAACGTGCCATTGGTTAGAGAAGACACCCGCTGGCAGTTCTACCGGACGTTTAACCCGCGCTTCGTCTTTGACCAGCAAGTGTGCTACATTTCAAGTCCTGAAAATCCTTCGGTGGCCATGGCAGAGGCTACGCCAGAATCACTCTTTGCCTTTGAAAGAAATAGCAACACCAAGACTAGGATTCAGGATCGGGCAACCTGTAAACTGAATGGAATCAACCAACTCTGCTACGTTGGACCAGGAGTTGTCAAAGCTGATCAAAGGGATTATGACTGTGCTTCAGCAATACTGGAAAAGGCTCCTGTTCGAGACATGAAAAGTCGGTGTCTTTTCAAATGCGTTAGAATTGGCGAGAACCACCAAGCTATCCCGGAACCCAAAAGTTCTACTGTTGTTATGCTGACGAATGTTCGAAGGGTCAGAGCTTTTTGTCCTGGGAAAGCTGGAAACTACTCAAAGAACTTTGAACGACTTGGAGCTCTTAAAGTCACTTTGCCCACTTGCGATTGCTACGTTGCTGCTGATGACCAAGTCTTCCCTATGCCTTGTACTAATTCGGCAAATGAGAAGGTTGGCGATGATGGATCCACTGAATTCCAAGTAGCCTACATGATTCCGGTGACATGGACCAAAAACAACCGGTACAATATGCTCGTTGAAGAAAATCTTACATTCAAGATCAAGAATCACAAGGAAATCATCGACTTTGAGTGGTTCAAGCCACCAGTGACTGTGCCTAGAAAGGATACTTGGGGATCTGGCTGGTTGTTTGACTATGTTGAATAGAAGTTGAAGTTGGCTGCACGGATTGTGTTTACAAGCGAGATGAGTATACTACTTGACTTTTGAATCATGATTGATCTGTACTCGTATAATTTTTAACTTGAAATAAATAAACATTTATTATTACAATCTCTTCAATAACACTTGCAAGGTGAATTGCTCAGAATTTCACCTTCAAGTTCATCAGGAGCTACATTAGCAAAAGTCTTCGTGGTATACAGTAGTACAAAATTCCAAAAAATAATATCGTTCTATCTCAGTTTCAAGGATGACACTAGCTTTGCATTGGCAGGAAGAGCTTCAATGCCTATTCAGTAGGGCTCAAGGCAACATCGACGATTCCAGTTGGATCCAGGTTCTTCTTTCCAGTAACATCACATATATCAATGACTTTACGGCATACATCCATGGGAACAAGGGGGCTATAGAAATCAAATCAATCAGTAAATCTCAGAAACATAAAAACCTGTATGACTCCCATTTAATGCATTGAACTTACGTAAGCCATGAGGCCCACCACGACACTTGCGGCACGTAAATGTACTCCTTGTTCTTCTGCATGCCATCGACGATAGCCTCCGCTACCACTTGGGGAGATATTGGTTGCATTAGGAAAGGGTATTTGCTGTAATACAGTTTCGTAAATGAAATTATAATTCTTCAGAGCTTCAGCGCTGCTGCCATAGCTTGGTGTGTCTCAACTCAACTTACCCACATCTCATCTGAACATTAGCAATCAATCCGGTGTCAGTAAAACTGGGGAACACCATTGTCACATTGACCTTGGAGTCTCTGTTTTCATGCCTGATATCTTCTTTAACCGACTCCAAATATCCTTTAAGGCCTTGTTTGGAAGCTACATAAGGTGACCCCCAACGACCAGCACAAAATGACAAGATGGAACACATTTCAACAATATGTCCGTGGTTATTTTTCAGCATTGAAGGAAGGAATTCACGGATCATCCACGTGTGTGACACCAAGTTGACCAACAAAGTTTTCATCACTTTGTCAGGGTTCATTCTCCACGCTTCACCGACAGGCCCTGCAATGCCTGCGTTGCTGATCAAGATCGTGACGTCTCCAACCTCTCTTCTCAACTATGATATAAAAAATTTGTCCAATTTGAAACAAACCAGTCTTACACAATTTGAGATCAATTTTTCATACTTTTAACTCACCATTTTAGCAGATTCTTCCACAGCTTGTCTATTTGTAACATCGACAACATAGCCTCTGACATCCTTCACACCATTTAATCTGAGCTCCTTGACCAGTCCATCCAATGACATGTCGTCAATATCCCAAATTACCACTTTGACATTCTTCTCCTTCCGTGAAATCACCCTACAGACTTCCTTTCCGATGCCGTTGGCTCCTCCGGTGATCTAAAATCAACACAAAAGTTCAATCAACAAAAATTAAACGTTTTCTGAGCATTATAGATCAATGCGACATACCAAAATCACTTCATCCTTCAAACTCTTCTTCTCAGGCTCCACAAAAAGCCCGATAAACAACCGGATGTAGACATACAATGCGTAAAGGCAAGCAAACCCGAATTCTGCGAAACAAGACACGTACTGCATAATGTCATGCTTATGCAGATCCACCAAAATTTCTTCGTCCTCTTCAGGAAGATGTCCGTTGGTTTTCGCAATCGTTTCAGGCCTGGCCTGGAATAAGCAACAAAAAATTGGATCCTGATCCTTGCACTTGGAACTTGGGACTTTTCAGTTGAAAAGATGGAACTCGTTTGACGACACTGCTTACCTTTCTCAACAAAGGCTCCGTTGTCTCCATCTTGAAGTTCAAGACCTGTTAAAGTTAATGACAATGCGGTGACAACGAGTTTAGAAATCTTCTACCTCTATTCCACACTCAAAACTATCTGCTCTCAACGAAAACTTGTTAGATTCACATTCTGCACAATGTACCTTTGTGTCTTAAAGATTAAAGTACAAAGTGCAAGTGCGTGCTAAAATGCTGATAAACTTGCAGATAAACCTCCCTCTTAGCTCATTGAAAGCCAAATAGCAAATACACGCAAAAGAACTGAGTCTTACTCAAAGCGGTAAAATTGCTAACCTTAATTACTTTGTGCCACAACCACGTGGGTCCAAATCCAAAATGCTTGGCTGTAATGAGTATTTTCACATTTTTAAGATAAAATTGCACTTTCGAACGAAAGATTGCAATCAATGCGGTTGGCCGCTCAACAATGACGTTTGGCCCACATCTTCAGCATCTTGTTTTTAATTTCTGTTTACTTTTTTCGCCTATTCAAAAGCACGCGAATTTGAAATACGCGCGCTTTAACTAATGGATTCTACTCGATGGGACCCTCGGGGTCTCATGTATTCCTTATGCACTCAAGTTTGAAAATTGTTTTTGCTGTAAGATGATTAAGTATTCGAAATTTATCTTCTTGGGCGAGGATGTGTACCTGTATTTTTTAACTTTCATTTTTTCTGTACACTCCCAGCTCTCAAACGGATTTCTGCTCTATAAGCATTACTTACTTATATTACTGCACTCTCACTATAATTAAGTTCAAACAAAAAAGAAATATAACTATGAACAGTTATGCGCTACTTTTATAGTCGGTGAGAATCACGCTCACTTCGATTTAGGCACCATAGTTTACAAAAATCACCTAACGTGAGAATAACACAGCAAGAGTACCAAAAGTCTTCAGCAAGTACAAAAAGTACAATATATATTAATATTAACCAAAACCAAACCCCTCATTTCCTTCCTCTATCGCTAACTTCAGGGCATGCTCAAAAGACTGAAAGGTCACATGATCAGCTAGGCTTATTCGATTTACACAGGTGACAGCAGTTGGTAGACTACCAATCTTTCTGGGCGAAAATTCTATGTTGAATTGCGGATACAGTGACTTGAATCCACCTGGTGGCAAAAGAGCACTTCCTGTTACGAATTCTAGAAGCTTTTCACGCTCAGCCTCAGTCATTTTAGCGACGGCAGTCCAGAACCAGTCGAGCAATTTTTTGGTATTGCCGTCGAATTGCCAACTGGCTGCTGTTGAATGGGTTCGGAGATCGTCCACATCGAATTCATGTTTCCCACACATCAGAAGCTAATGATTCAAAATGATGTTAATATCAAACTTCATCCTTTCTAACCTGACTATCTTCCAATTTTACGTACCTCTAGTTCTTTCTCTTCAAAGTTACATAGCAAATCTGCAGGAACAATCTCGTGGAGTCCCTTCATGAAGAAGTCTGTCTCTTTTTGAACTTTAGTTACTAGACGGTATTTGGCCATTGCGTTCAGATAGTCTTCTTTATTATGTTCTGTGACGACTGTCCTGAATCCGTTGGGGATCAATTCCACAACCTGAAATGCAAAGAATGTCATTAAGGGATTCAATATTTCAGCGCACGATGTGATGGAAAAAAACTTTGTAAGCCCCTTCACCTTGACAAGTTTTCCTTCAGCATTATATTCTTCTTCAGTGAAAGTTAAACCAAGTCCGGTAACATCATTGTTCAAAATGTACTTGACTTTAGTTCGGTACAGCTCAGGATCGTCATCTTCAAAATACTGTAATTAATGAGAATCATTAAGAAGACCCTTGACAACATTTCTCATTTTCAAAACAGCACACACTTACTCCATAATTTGGCGTGACCCCCAATATTTGAGCCAAGAAAGACCTCGAAAACCTGGCGTTTACCATTTGTCTAAATGCATCTCCGTGTGCAGTCTCATAAATACACTTTCCAACGACAAGGCCTGCTAGGCGATAATGCTGAATTCGCCATTTGGGATTCCTTTTGTATACATCAACCGGATGAACTAGATGAGAATCACCCATTGGGGCAAAAATTCCTTGATTATCGTCGCTGCCGAAAAACAATTTACACAGCTTATTCAGCCATTCTCGTCGAAGGCCACCACCGTCGATACCTCTTTCATGTTTGAACTCAATGCGGAAATTCTTGCACCAGTCTCTTGGAAAGAATCCTCGTGTTTGTCGGATTGTCTACAACAAAATTCGAATTGAATCAAGTTCCAATTGAAACAATTTGAGTCTTATGTGAAAATTCCTGAAACATACCGATTCAATAATATCATCCCTGGATATTCGTAGCACCCTTCTGGTATACCGTCCATCCTCGTGCATATCTCTCAAAAACCGATGAAGAACTCGTTGCTTGCCTTCAAAGGTTTCAGATCCGCCTGGAACAATAATTTTTATTACCACAAATCTCAAACGAAACTTTCAAGTTCAATCAAAACTTATATCTACCTATTCTTTTCCGCAGGTAGTAGGAATATAGCGACAGCATTACTCTAGCAGTAGCTGACTTCATTTCCACAGTCACTGGTGTCTGCATCCGGTCGGAAAATGTCAGACAGTATGTGGATTCGTCCTTGCTCACATACTCCAGCTTCACCTGTATCAAACAAAACCATTAAGATCAAACTGACTGAATTATCTGTATCTCATAACTCGAAAACTCAATACTCTCACCCTTGTGATCGACGATATCCTGAACGTAGCCAATTTTAGCGGTATCAGCTTCAAGAAGTACTCTCCAACCTCAATCTGCCCCGAGCACACATGGACATACACCCTTCGTAGTGCCTTGACATGGTCCGACCCCACAACCAACAGTCTCGCCTCAAACTTGGGCCAGTGCGAGACGTTAGTCGCCATAATTGTATGGAAGCACGCATTCTCATCCCTGGACACTACTAGCAACATGAATTCGCCATTATGGACCATCTTCCCCTTATAAGTCACTTTGCCACGGTAAATCCCGGGTTTCGGAACCCTCAGCTTGAATCGGACTCGGTCACCCCTTCCTTTGACTGCTTCTATCAAGGCACCTTCTACTTCAATCTCATCGTCTTTGAAAATAGCGCTTGCCTGAAAAGATTCACACAGAGCTGAATCCAATCGATTTTTACCCATTGTATCCAAATCTTTTAGTCGCTACTTACCTCCATCAGCTTCATATCAAAGTTTGGAAGCTGGACATGCATCAACCTGCAGTTGTTATCATACTTGTCCCTAGGTTGAACATCCAACTCATGCACGTAATAGTTCCCGACCGTCATAAAGTAGCTCTCTCTCATAAACGTTGTCTTTGCAGCGTCAATTTCACAAGCCACAAAGTCCAGTTTCACCGGGCTGCCTTCAATCATGACCCTCTTGTGGTAAATCTTCAGCTGGTACACCCCGCTCTTCCTCACGCTAAACTTGAACAGTATACACCAGACTTCAGTATCTTCATTCGGGGCTCGGAGTTCCTTGAGACAGCAGACTTCATCATGACAAGCGTTAGTCACTTCCATTGTTACGTCTTGCATCACAATCTGCATTGGTTCTTCTGCCTGGACACCTCCGTAGACCTGCAACAGCCCAAATCACATTAAGATGCCTCCTCATCAGCTGTTCCACTTGTCAGATCAAAAACTCACCTTTACCACTACAGTCACCACCTCCCCCACCCTCAGTGGCGGGTTCGGGGAACTCACCCCAAAGTCCTTCCGCTTCAACGTTATCACATTGCTGTTGCTATTATTAACTTCGCCCTCCATCCTGGCAGCTCATGCTAAACTCAGCTCAAGTGTCTTGATAGTCTTTTCCAGCTTCCTCACTCTTGTCAAAATCCCGGTCAAATCCACTGTCAGTCCAGCAATGTCTTCTCATTCACGGGTCAGTCCCAACTAACATCTTTCACCTGTGACAGTCCAAACCAACACAACATTAGCCACAGTTTTTCCGTCGCCGGTCATATCCAAAAGGTCCACCCGTTCGATCAAATGCCTCCCCATGTTCACGCACGTGCGTAAGCTCGTACACTATTTCATTCTCCAGTTACACATACCTCGGTTAGCTTTGCTCTCTCTGCCTTTTCTGTATACCAGCCAGTTGGAAACGCACTTCGGAAATTACGCACTTTCCCCGACAGTCAAAGCCATTCGGCTTGTATGTAACCGGTACAAATGCTGAAGCTCTGAATAGCCTGTCTACCAACATGGTTTCAGCGTTCAGTCAGTCCAAAGAAAGTGCGTATTTTGCCCACGCAAAATCGCCGTCATCTTATGTTAGCTTCCCAGCCAGCCAAGCTCGTAGCGGTTTCCCTCGTTGGTTGATATCGTTTTGAAGGTGAAGAGTTAGCGGCACGGCAACAACGGCAAAGCTCAAGTCAGCTACGCAGTTTCCAAAAGCATCAGCCGCTATTGCGTAAATCCACGGGATGTTACGATAACGACATGTACAGAACGCAATCCAGCCGTTGCGTTACAATGTAATTGGCAGGAAGCATGGATGCAAGTGGCGGCAGAGGCGTCTGACTCTTCTGATATCAGCTGATCCAAGCTTTGGAGTCTGAAATGTATAGCAAAATAAACAATCAACTTTAACCTTGATGATGATTTGAAACATAATTAGCTTCGTATCATTAACTCAGAAGGATTCTACAGCCGATTCTGAAAGTCAATAAGTCTTCGGGCTTAAGCTTCAAGCTTTCCTAGCAACTCCTAATCTGGCGTTTTATAGTCAACAGCGCCATTTTGTAAGTTGTCATTAGTCACCATCTTCAGGAACGATAAGATCAAAGATAAAAAGAGCATTTGTGACTTCGCTCTACTCGGAAATCCCAAAAAGAAGCAGATTATGCTATTTTAGCAATAATTTCCAGGAAATATATTGAAACAAAGCTCAAATCAAAGGAAGAATGCATCTTGACGAACAGATCTTGCTAGGGAAGAGATTGCATTCCAACCTGAAGATGAGATACGGTTCATTTGTACTCCCATAAAACCTTACGATGAGAAAGGGGTAAGCTGAGACGAGAAAATTCCAGATGCTTCTCACTGTATGATGCAAAAGCCGAGGAAGTTACGCGGCCTTTCTGGCAAAAGAGCCGGGTATATAAGCGGCTGGAGTAAACGTTGGGGCAGTCAGTATCGAAACAGTTATCGGCGAGAGTAGAAAGCGTTATCAACGAGAACTCCAGTCGCATATCACGACGTTCACCTACAGGCAAAGAATACCGTTGGAAATACTGTACAATTGTCGCTGTCTTTGGAATAACTTTGGTGCTTTCATAAAACCCAATTCCACTTCTCGAAAGGTAAGTTCAAAACCTTACAGTAATCCGAATTACTGAAATGAGTCTATAAATGAAGACACCTGCTAATATTGAATATTTTTTGTACCTTAGAGACTTGTATATCAACAACAATCAAGATGTTGAGCCACGTACGTCGCTTTGCGGGCCCCATGACCCGAACCATCATGGACACAGTCAAATCCCGGCCATCAATGGTCCGTCACTTCAACCGACGAGCCTTGAAACCATGGGCATCCTCTGAAGTTTCTCCAATGGAAGAGTTCATGCAGGATGTGGATCGTCAGTTTGCTCAGATGGAACGCCAAATGGACTCCATGCTCCGTAACATTGGTTGGACAAGACCCATGTTGGGCATCCGACCCTCAGTCGAGTCAGAACTCTTATCTGAAGGAAACCCGAGCAAGTATACTCTTCACGTTGACCTCGGTGAAGGAGTGGATCCAGAAAATGTCAAGCTGACCCTAAAGGACCGTATGTTGACGATTGAGGCCAAGGCTGAGCACAAGAGCGAAGACGGCAACTCCAGGCTGTACCAGGAAATCACCAGGAAGATCACGTTGCCTGATACCATTGACCCGAAGGACGTTAAGTCTTTGCTGGCTCCGGATGGTAGGTTGATCATCGAGGCTGCTTTACCAGAACAAGAAGCTCAGAAACCCAAGCAGATCCCGATCCAAACTGAGCCACAAGCGCCACAGGAAACCGGCTGAACAGGGCATAGTTCAAGTTCTAGAGTTAGAGTCAAGCGAAGCGAAATATTTGACACCAGTGTTAGTTTTGTATCCAAACTGCGAAATTGTATTCTTAGAGAATAGGACAATAATGTACCTTGTCATATATGTAATTCATTTCCTGACAGATCTCGTTAGTGATTCACTTAGCTCTCAGGTAGACTGTAAGCAATAAATGTTCATTACTTTATAAATCATCAATAAAATCCGATTTTTCGATAACAGTATTCTTACGTTGATGAAATTTTTAACTGGCTCATCTGGGTTGCTCAAGAATCCCAGACATGGTGTATGACTTAACGTTACTCAAACCAACCCCAAATAGCCTGTACTCTGTAGTGTATAACCCAACAGCAACCGGCGGCAGCGGCTTCGTTAAAGTGCGTAGAATCCAGATACGCAATACGCGGGAAAGTTCCATAACAAGCCAAGTTTCACTCACAGTCAGCTCACAGCAATCCATTTGCAGCAGTCAAGTTGTAAACATCGTTCCGATAATTGTGAAAGCCTACAGCAGCTCAACGCTAACGACTAACTTTAATCGCAGAGTTCAGCTTCATTTCAAAACTGTAAGTACTGTACCGTAGTACCATCGCTTCTTTCTAGAATTGAAAAAGCAAATTATCAGTCCATTTGACATAAAGTGAGTAATCATCATCCACAGATAAGCAAAATGTTCCTTCACCTCCGCCGTGGCGCTGGCCATTTGATTCGCAACTCTAAGCCTCGTCCCCAGATCATCCGTAGAGGTCAATCTTCATCCACTTCTGAAATGGCCCCCTTCGAGAATGCCATGAAGCGTGTCGAGAACGAGTTCAATCGTCTCCAACGTCAAATGGAATCCATGTTTGAGAAGTTCGGTTTCGGTCAGCCTAACGCTGCTGTTGCTGGAAGTCGACCATCTCTGGACTCCGACATCGCCGCTTCCTACGAAGATCCAAACAAGTACAAACTCAGTCTCGACTTGGGTCAAGGAGTAGATCCTGAAAGTATCAATTTGACTTTGAAGAACAGACTGTTAACAGTTGAAGCCAAGTCGGAACAGTGCAGTGAAGATGGAAGTTCGAGGTTATATCAGGAAATCACGCGTCAAATCACCCTGCCCGAAGGGATCAACCCGAAGGAAGTCAAGTCCAGGATTGGGATGGATGGGAGGTTGTTGATTGAAGCTCAAGCTCCGATACCGCAAGATCGAATGCCCAAAAGAATTCCCATTTCCATCGATCGGGAAAGCAGCCGCTGAAGTTGAAGACCAAGACGGTGATTACACACGAACACCAGCATCTTCGAGAATATATGCGTAGGTCACGGACTAGAGTTCCTTTAGCAATCATCGTGTTCTAGCCAAAAATGTGTACCAGCAGGAAATAACGTTTATTTTTACACATCTGACATCGCTTAAACGATTTTCGAACGAAATTATTATTTTATTTAGAAACCGATCAGTAAACAATAAATGTCGATGTCTGAAATAAAAATATGACGGCACCCAAAACTTCAAAAAGGCGATCATGTGGATGAAAAATCGGAACTTTGCCGCGCAAAGCTTTCAAACTGAAGAAACAATTCATCAAAAATTGCTTCCCTTAGATATCCTTGATAATCAGACACATGGTGTGATCTGCTGCCGCTCGACGCGCGGAAACTTGAACTAACACATTGGTAGCCCCATTGCCGTCTGATTTTCAATGTTTTTGTTTCCACGAGAAGTTTAAAAATCGAAATTTCATTGGCGTTTTTTTTAGAAAACTTCAATATGGCCGCCCCCACGGCAAGAATTCGGCAGGATTTGCCGCCTGAGGGAGGTTACCATCCAATTAATTTTCGGAGAATACCATCTAAGCAATACTTTACGAGTAAGTCGATCGAAAACTACTTGCTAATTGGCAATGAATGGTATCCTTATTTTGCAGATATATGTAACCGAATGTAGCTTGTTTGGATTCAAAATCGCGTCTTGTATTTCAGGTGCATCTCTTGTAATTGGTTTTCTGGTCCTCCACTGGGGTGCTGTTTATCTTCAAGATAAAAACTACAAAAGGAACATGAGGTACGACACTGAATATCGAAGTGGTGACTTTGCCTTACTGCCAATGCTTAGAGCTGAAAGAGATCGAGCGTAAGTACAACATTAGTATACTACTATATCCCCCACTTTGAATGAAATCTGGTCCTAGAGTATTGATCTTCAACTTTGTTATTTCCGCAGCTACTTGAAGGTCCTCCGAAGAAACCGCGACGAAGAAGAACGACTAATGAAGAACGTCCCTGGATGGGAAATCGGAACTTACTATGGCGACAAGATCTACCATACCCGACCTGCTGACGAATGGCGCGATGTCGACGTTAACGAGTACTTTGCTCACGTTCCCGAGAGCGTCGCATCCAAGTACGCCAACTGGTGGAAGTTCATGTAAACGCTGATTCTAACGCTGAAATTACAAGTCAGTCTTGGCGGGTTTTGATCTACCGTTTCGAACTATTCAGTCATATGACTCGCCTAATAGAGTGTAAAACCTGCTGGTGTAGTATGAAATAAATAGTGTTTTCCGAAACATGCTGTTTATTGGCTGTAAAGCATTGCTAGGATACGCGATCCCGTAGTTGTATTGATGTAACATTCCATCAAGAAAACACTTGGAAACATTCGTATCATATGTTTACTTCTGTGAATTAGAACATCATGACAGCTCAATCAACTTTTCCCGGTCAACTGAACATTTTGAAAATAACATCTACAACCAGCACCAGCCCGGGTTGCACTCCTCCCACTCATTTACCCCAAAGGCATCATCCTTTGACAAACGATCCAGATCAGCATGATCCTCGGCCGCTCGATCGGGCCGAAAAGCCATGTTGTAGTTGCAATCCCGATCCACCTCCCACCAAGCTGTTTGATTTGAAGCTCAAAAAACTTCATGATTGCTACTGGTGCTGCCCGTCCAAGGAATGCATTCATGCCAAGAAGGTACATTGCGACAGATGGAAGCTGTACTGTTCCAAAAGGAACCCAGATTGTGAGTCCATATTTTGCGGCGGTAGCTTCATCCCAACCCCTAGTCTGTCAGAACCAGCTTACTGTGATTTTACTCCAGTTTATGTGAAAGCAGAAACAGGTTAGGTTAACCTGCAACTTCAACGTCATATTATTTTACGCGTGTTGTGTTTCATTACTTTTGTGTTCCTAGGTCCTCGCCAGCAGCAGCTAGAACAATCCATGGTATGCCAAGCGGTCGAAGAGGCTGAAAATGAAATCAGGGCCGCAAAATTGTATCCCGGAACCGGAACTTCAGCAACACCAGTTCTACCTCCTTGCCCAATAATTGAAACTATCTTGGATGAGGTTAGACTTATTTGAACGCAGTCGAGGGCAAATAGGGAATAACATTCCTATAGCTTGATTTCAATTTTCCTTAAACTAGGGGGACCGAATGGCTACTTACTATACTGACGACGCTCACACCTACTGGTATGCTCAAATAAGAAGTCCAAAACGCTTCGTAGAAGGGACAAGTCCTGCCAAAGATTTATTGAAACCCTTCCGAAGAAACTCATCTTTTACAAATTCAGTGCTGGAATACTGAACTACAGACAAAAGTGCTGATCAGACCGGCCTGACTGGATATTATTAAAGCTGTGAATGTAAACTATGGTAAAAACGTGTGGGAAAATATGACAGAAAATACAATAACTTTGAGAACACACAATTGGATCAACATGAAAAAATAACAATTCAAGTGCGATGAGTGGGACAGTAGAACGAAGGTAAATGCTGCAGTTGCGACGTATCTAGCACCAGAAACCCAATACACCTGGGATGTACAAGGTAGAGACATAAAGGATTGGCACAGCGAATCCAATTGGGATGTTGGCGACCAGATTCAACGACCGTACAACTTGGCTCAAGCTGCTGGCATATCTGACATATTGGTCTTGCAGTAAACAATTCCTGTCCTAAAACTTCAGATCTCATAAGGTCTTGGTCAGAATCTACATTAGATGTCCTCGAGCAAGCATTTTCGTTAGTGGAATCGGGAGGATAGCCTTCTCTTAAGCTGTCTAAATGAGATTCATCATAACCAGCCATCACGTAGTCGTGGTCCCTTTCGAAGTTGAGAGATTGCAGATGAGGATGAGATCCAGAGTCACTACTATCAAACCAGGTCATATCAGATTCTTTGGAAATCCCTGGAGAAGCAGGTGATGGAGTCGAAAGCACCAAGTCGCTTGTTGGCGTAGACGCTGCACTGGCATTAGCATGGTTGATTCTTGCTCTAATGAGACTCTTTACACTTTTCCAGTTCTTTTCGGTGACGTCAACTCCTTCGTAGTTGATTTTCAGAGATATGTTGGCCCCAGTGCGATTGATTAGCCGTTCGACCTGTGAGAAAACAAAGTTATACCTTTAGTGATAATATCATTTTAAGACTAATTTCCAGCAATCAAGAACGGTAGGATGGCTTACTTTTGAGAATAAAGTTGTAATGAAAGTCCTAGCGAAGCGGTCTCGCAGCGACTTCCTTTCGATGAAGGGTCTTTGATCTTTTCTCCCGGATGCTTGACTAGTTGTGATTTCGTTGTACTGATGATCAGTTACTCCGGATCTAAAATTCAAAACCCAATCCGAATTATTCGCGAACTCAATCTGATGAAGCCTCCACATGCGTGCTACAAAAATACTTACCGTTCATTCTGCTTCAATATGGTCGCGGCGTACATATGATCATGGTCTCCGTCAGCCTCCACCAAGCTGCTGGCTCTTCTGTCCATTGCTCCAACTCGAATTGGCGTCCTTGCCGAACTTTTTTGCTCCTTAGCCTTGATCAATCTGGTCACCGCTTTGACATCAAACACGTGGTTTTCGTATTTAGCAACGAATCTCACAGTTGCGCCAGTTCTGACTTTCATGTTATGGATCTACGGCAAAACAATCGACGAAAGTGAGTTTCCATCAATTTAATTACTCACTCACATTACAATCCTTTAAAGGGCAGGACAACAACAGCTTACCTTTACACCAACCGTCAAAAGCCCATCGATAAACTTTGCTCTACGATCCGCAGGGTCTTCAATGTAGCTATGCGGCAAAGGCCCCAAATGATGAGGTCTTGCGAGCGGTCTTTGCCGCGCAGTCAATTTCCGACTTTCTTCAGTTGTACCTCCATTAAGATTTGACTTTTCTACTGATTCCTTCCGGCTTCTAGGATCTTCGACTACTTGCTCCTGCAGCCCTAAAGCCGAAGAACTATTGTCCCCCATTTCAAATGGCCCACAGAGACTGGAAAAGTCCAACAAATCAGAGAATTCCATAAAGGTATTATCGCCCATACAGTCGGACGACGTTGACGAGCTTTCCAGTAGCCGGGAGCACGAGAAGTAAGAATGGTCCCAGTCAGCCATGTAGCTGAAGATCGGTGACGGCGTCGGAGGTAGAGTAACAGTGTCCGCTATTTCAATTTGGAGTGCATTCTGATAGTTTTCATTCTGACTTGACCGTGGTTGGCTCATGAAGTATTCATGATCTTCTTCCTTTTGTGGCAGGAGTCGATCCGCTTTCTGGCTATTCTGATGACTCGATGGACATTTACCTTCCATTATTGTCCTACTGCAATACATAGAAGAAAACAGAAAATTAGTCATTGAACACTCTGCTACATATCATGTTTTTGCTGCAAGTTTCCATGCAATGCGAATCGCACAATTCATAGTTAGTAACAGACTAATAAACTACAAGAGCATGCAAAATCATACTTCAGTTACACTTTTTGGCAGTTACGACATGAACAAGTGCATTGAGTTGAACTGAGATTGTGCATAATCGGAGAGTTCAAATTGGCCATTACCTTCCATCCATTTAAAAACCTTAATCCCCCAAAACAATCAAACTATCAAAATAATCTTCGAAAACAAAGAAGAAGCTACTTTTTTGTAAGAAACAATTAGCCGCTGATTTTAAATCTGATGCGATGTCACTAAAGGAAGGGCATCCCATAAAAACTCCAAAACTGAGCTAAGGTCAAGAAACAAAAGATGAAGATAACCGCTACAGCCGTGATATAAAAATTCAGCCAAACAATTTCGACGCTATCTAATGGAGGTCTATGCTGCTCTATCGGTTCGATATCTTCATAGTCCAAGAAGTCTACATCTAGATTTTGAACGTCAACTTCGTCATCAGAGGAATGGCCTTCTTCGTTCCGCAGCCTTTGATACATGATTGAGCTACAATTCTACTACTGCCAACGCCAACTACAAAAACCGAAACCCAAGACGACAGTTGCAAGCGACAAGAAAGGACGAACAGTCACAGGTCACACAGACAGGTCAAACATCAAACATGGACGGAAAATTCTGAAGCACACGTTGAAACCATGTTTAAACCCAGAACATCAAATACTAGTAGTCAGAATCCAAGATTAAAGCATAACACGTGTTTACGAAAATATTTTCAATATATTGATTATTACCGATTTTGGAGTTGAGGTACTTGGTTTAACTCAAGTTCTAATCCTATGTCAATCTCTCTCCTGCTTTTGGTTTCGATAAATCCGCTCGTTTTTCTCATATTTAACACATTCTAAAAATCTACAGCAAATCGCATTGGAACATTCCTCTTAAACCAAAATATTATCGAAGATCCAAGCTAGAAAATTCGAGCTGGTGGCGCGTCAAAACTATGAAAATATAACTCGATGGCTCGTCCGGCCAAGTATAATGTTTTCTTCGGGGTAACAAGAAAGATCGTAATGCTTGTATTTGTATGTAAAAGGTTTAACATTTTCAGCTTTGTCTGTGACTTTAACCAATGCTTCGTGTAGCAACTACGCATAAGCTGGATTTATAGAATTCCAGAAACTTTGTATCCTAAAACTAAATGTAATCTAAACTAGAGAACTTCGCACTTTGCACTGAGGGGTACAAACATCTTAGCAAAGATTACAGTGCAATAACATGAAAGGCAATAATTCTAATCACATGTAACGTTCCCTTTCCAATCCACATCGAAAATCTCACAATAACCTGCTGGATAGATTTCGTCATGAAGGGGATCAATCCAATGATAGTTCCAAGGATTGTCTGTCCAGCTGTCGAAGTGTACTAGGACTAAGTGGCCAGCCTTCTTCTTCACAGTGACAGGTCCCACAAAATCATAATGGCTAGTAGAAACTGCTTCGAACTTGTCCCCAACCTCGAATGGATGTTTAGGCCTCTGAAAATCAAAATTACGGAATGCCAATTAGAAAGTGAATAGATACATCAATACTCGGTCGTTTATATCAACTGGATTCGGACAATCCCAGATACTTACCTCACCAAGTAGTGATAGATTCAACGGCTGCTCCTTTGCGTACAACCCGTTATCCTCCACCTCGATTCCGTACTTTTCTCCGAATCCGATAGGCAGCAAATGCGGATCGGTAATATGATACACTCGATAAAGAGGTTCCGGTTCAAGGTCAGGCCTTTCTTCCGCCATCTCCATCATGACATACCCGTAGTTGAACTTTTCATACACCATGGCAACCTTCAGCTTGAATTGCAGCTTCGGATAGAGGACTTCGCATTTCATTCCAACTTCGATCTTCAATTCCTCTGGTACATGAGGGAAATCGTTGGGGCTAGGAGCCAGTCCCTGAAGGCGAACTTTAGTTCCCAGAAGGTTAAATCCTGCTGCTGGTGCATACATGAAGGGCTTGAGGAATCTATGCCGATGATGATAGATGATCTTCTTGTCGTCTTCAAACAATTCACCGAATTTATCAACGAACTGCAAATAAAGGCGATCACCTTGGAATTTCACGAACTCCAGAATTCGGAATTGGTCTGGGTATTGAGGACAGGGAGTGCAATGCCATTTGCCTTCATGGGTTCTGAGACTACGAGCTTTTTGATTCTGGTCATACTCAACAGCGTCAAACATTTCATCTGAGATCGTCTCCATGTTGTAAAACGCATCAATTTTGCTAGTAAGAACATCAGATTCCAGGATTTCGCCAATTACAACTGCAAAGAGCAAATCAAATTGAATTATCCTCCACTCTAACCTAACATAAAGAAGCAGTATCAACGACAGCCAAATTATTACCTGGACCCGGGTCAAGCAGCTTATCGTTTGTGCCCGCCCATCTCAATGGCCTAACATGACGACTGAACAGTGACAAACTGAGCTGATATTTTTCTCTGTCCGGGTTGGTTCCAAGATCTTCCAGCTGAATTATAGCTTTGTATCCTCGAAATTAAGATGAACAATTTCTTCAAAACTTCAGCTCTTTCCAAATAAAGAATCAGTCCTCAACCTTAGCTTACCAACGAAGTCAATGATGGTTCCACACCACCATCTCATTTCCACCTGCTCGTCTTCTTTAGCTTCACTACGATCATCAAGCGGTTCCCCGTTTTCGTCAAGAACTTCAAGTCTCGTTTCACCACATTTCTTATAGTCGATAAAGCAATTAGGGACTTCGACGGCCAATCCTTTGCGTGCCCATTCCTTGAACAGCTCCTTCAACGGTGCCTGAGTAAACCAAATAACCGTGTATTCCATTCGATTCGCCAAATAGCAGGCTGGAATCAGAACATACTAAGGACAACCAAAACTTACGAATGGAAAGTCTTCAATCGGACGGCACCGGCTCCAGTTCCTCTTGTCCTTCAGAAATTCATCCCAATCCAAGGCTGAATCGTCCTCCCGAAGGATAACTTCCGGAGACTCATCGTGCCCGGGGGATCCCACCGCCCTATAGGTTACTGGTTTTTCAACTTCAGCAGTTTCAGAAATCTGGGATTTCTTCTTTATGGACTTCGCCTTCTTCCTTGCTTTCCTTTCCTTTCTCTTATGACGACGACTGCTTCTCTTCGAGGCTTCCATTTCGTCCAATTCTTTCTGTGCTTTTTTAACGTGGTTCACAAGAAGTATAGACTCGTTAAAGTCTATAGCCTCGTGCTCCCTCAGATCATGTTCCAGCACTCTTTGAACGGACGAGTCTCTAACATCCTCCTTAGCCTTGTTAACGACACTTCCAGAAGCAATGATAATCTTTTTCGGCGAGGGTGGAACCTGAAACCAAACAAAAGAAATCCAGTCAGCCACTACTATGATTCCTATACATCATAATGATGCTAGTAAGACCAAAACTTACTTTGAAGCAGACCTCAGGTTGCAAGTCTTCCTGGACCTCCACATTGTCGCCAGCAATGGATCTTTCCCCAGTATTTCTGTCACGCTTTCGCTCCTTTCGAGATTTCTTCGCCTTTTTCTTCATCGACGTCTCCGTAGCTGCCGCTACGGATTTAACTTTCTTGGCCAACTGCAAATGATCTCCCATTTCCGGATTCGGGGCATGAGCAACACGCTTCTTTGAAATCTTAGCCGTCATGTCGTCCAGGTGCCCTTGAAATGAAGTTCCTGCCTGTGGACTTCGAGCGGCACTACTTGGCCCTGGTTCAGGTGACCCCTCCATCCTAGAAAACCAGAAGCGTTCGTGGATAAGTTTAAATTACCACGTTTGATGATCAGCTAAACTAAGAAAGCGCTACGTGTAAAGAACCACAGAATCCACTGAGGTTAATTGACTCTTTTAACACAAAAAGGGGTTAGAACTTACCTCAAAATATCTCTTCACACTAATCAACAGTTCCAATCAGAAGTTTGTAGTTTAATTGGTCAAGACGGTTTTCAAATTCAATTTAAGTCTGACAGTTTTGATTTCGACACACTGCGCAGCACACTTCGGCTATATGGCAAGAATCTTACAAGCACGTTTCATCTTGTGGAGTCAAGACAAGACTGCTCTACGACAAAATGCGGAGGCTGATCGAGGAAGCCTGGAACACCCATGCATACGTAAATTCCCTGTAAACAAATTCACCCGCTGACGAACGTTTAGATCTCACCACACA
>JAQGBJ010000913.1:0-29586 GCA_034698345.1 Sphaeridia pumilis | reverse complement strand
ACACGCTTTCATCCGCTTTCATTCCCAATTTCCCACATGAAAAGCTCGAGTCATAACAATAATCATGATATCTCCTGACAGCGTTTCACAGCCTTTCACAGCCATCCATTATCATTGAACACGCTTCTTCGACTGTGCATTATTCTCGCCTCGTACATATACTCGCATCATCAGAATTCCACTTGGAACTTGGAGAAAAAGTGGCTTCTTCTTCTTCAGCGAAAACGCATCGTGCAACCTATTATTATCTGACACATGAGTTTCCAATTCCACTTCAAACGTAACTTCGGCAAGACCTTCAGTCAACTGAAATTCAAGAAGCAGTGTTTCAAGCTGCCAATAATTTTAGGTTTCATAGTAAACAGTATAAGCTAATATTTTTTACAGATTTTTCTAAATTACTACAAGTCACTTTGAAAATTTCATTAACTGAAATAATTCACTCGAAACTTTACTTGTTTCAGTACTTGTTTTCTTCACTGCCACATTTCACCAACTCTGACAAATATATCATCAACCTTTTCATTCCTTGCCAAAATCCCCACAACGGCTAATCGAATCACGCACCACATTTACTTCATTACATCCAGAAACTGTACGCATTGCAAGCAAAACTTATACAGACTGACTCAGAGAGTACATACACATATTCTAGAAATTCCGCTAGAATTCCACTAGAATTCTCAGACTTGCCTCTTCTTCCTCCTCCTCCTCCTGTTTCCCCTTGAAACATTTCCTCCATCTGCCCGAACCAAAAGTAATTTGACACAAGCATTCGAAAACCCACCAACTCTTCTACATACAAATAGTCCTCACGTACATATGCACATGTATACATAAGCGCCATCTGCCCAAATTTTTACATAATTTCTGAAACTTCAGTATTCTTCTTTCTGAAAAATATTCTGATAAAATGTCACTTGACCGTGACCCCTGACCCTTTACCCATCAAAAAATTACTCAATGACCGACAGACAAATCGACCATCACCAAACAACAAAAACACACGTAAAATTGCCCTCCAGCGCTTTCAAAATCCATTCACCACCATTCACAACAAGCCTTACAAATCCGAATCCGACCAGGAAATCCCCGGGGCTCTGTCCATGCCGTTTCCTTGCTTTGATTTCTGTTCAAACGGCTTTTTGACATTTCTACACGTCAAATTGCTACTTTCACTACTACAGATAGATATTTTTGCCATGTTCTTCTTTTTTGCCTTGCTCAATTCAAGTCTTCTTCTTCTTCCTTCACTTACTTTTCTCTGTAACCTTCAATTTCTCCCATTCACTTCATCCATCTTCTTATACTTTCTTTCCATTCCCAAGCGGCTGACTCATCAACTTCTCGCATCACTTTCTCCTTCTTCTTCTTCTTCTTCTTTTCCTTCTCCATGTATATAAATTCCCTCCAGGAAAAGCTCACCAAAAACAGGCCTTTCCTCCATTACTTTTACTTGGCCACTTTTGTCAACTTTACAGATTTTTCCCAAAAAAAATGTTCCGCTCCTTACCATCTCCTATCACCGCCGTCTAATTCAATTTACATCCTTGATAAACTCTGAAAAACTTTTAAGGACCTCCAAAGACCTCCATCCAATAAATTTTTTTGATAATATTTCTTACCAAAAATACTCGATAAAGCTTGCTAATCGACACCGCCACTAGCGCCTCTGGCGGCCGCTCTTTTTGACACCTACCCGCAACAAACAATCCGTCAACCCTTTGATTACACAAGTCAACAGGGATACACAAAAGGTTGTAATACACGGACAACAACAACAACAAAAGAGGCCGAATTTCATGTGACCGGATTACCGCCGCGGTAAATTTGATTCTTCTTTTTCGGAACAGAAAAGAGAAGCGTCGGCGGCAGCGTCAGACAACACACACATATACACACATGTCAATGAATAATTGAAGCCACGCCAAAAGCAAAGGTTGCGTTATTTCCTCGTTTCCTTGCTTCGTAAACCTTGTGTCGGCCACTTTTCCATGCTGTGGGGAATGGGAAACGGCTTGTGAAATGGCTATGGCTTTTGCTTGCTGCTTTTACTTTGGGAAAGAAGGAGGCTAAAACATTAGAGTTTCGTGCATACGAGACTGACAAGGTACACAAAACATGTGTTCTCCATATAAACTTCCAGTGTCTTTTAGAGACTAATGGAAAAGAAAGTCGTTCAAGTTCCAAAAAAAATCAACCTTTCGCCGCAGCATTTAGCAGCTATCGAACTATGGGTTGACGTAAAAAAATGTAAACTTTTGTATCTTGTTTAGCGCTGGCGAATATTTCCAATAATAAATCATCCACTTTAACCGCTCAATTCGTGTCATTTCGAGGTTGCTGAACAAAGTAGTTGCTTGGGTCGGCGGAAACTGTGGAAAAAACTCGCTGAAATCAAGACGATGATTTACGACTGTCCAGTGTCCAGTCAGGATGTGTGTAATGTAAAAAATATAAGTGTCTCTTAGGAACAACAAAACTGTTTTCTTCTTTTCGTCAAAAAATGGGGAAAATGTTGCGGTTTCCATGTTAAAAGCTATTGGGAAAAAAACATAAAAATTCGTACTTACCCCCAGGCTTATACTCGATTCCGTCACCAAAACACACGTATTTGACGTAGGTTCCTTTTGGATCCTTCCACGCGCGCCCTCTGACGGGTCCCTTCTTCCCTGCTACAGGCACCACAACTTCCTCAGCGACACTTTCACCTACTACACAAGGCACCACATCGGGTAAAACACTTCCATTTGTGTTACTTCCGGTTCCATTTCCACTGTCGACTCCTCCGTTAATAAATCCATTGCTAAGTACACCATCTTTGATACCAGGGGTCGCTGCTGCTCCTCCTGCAATCCCGTTCAACTGCGCTGCGAGTATACTTGGAGCGACACTATTGTTCTTGCTTTGATCGTTGGACGACGCTTCCGAAGAACAAGACAACAACAATGGAGAACAGCTACCGCCTTTACCCTTTTGTTTCCCCGCGCTCACAGCAGCGCTTTTTCCGTTCGGTGATGATGTTGAAGACGCTGAAGAAGACGAAGACGAAGACTTGATATTATTATTATTATTATGGTTGCTTGTCGACGCTGCTGCTGTCGAGGTGGTTGTTGCCCCACTACTTCCGGTCGCCGCCAACTTCTTGTCACTTTTCCTATTGGTGTTTAACAAGAGACTTGCATTGTTGCTACTGCTTGAACTTGAACCAGGCCCGTTTGCGTTGTTGTTATGATTCAAACGAATCCTTCCGTTTTCAGAAGATTGACTTGAGCTGTTGCTACTGTTGCTGCTGCTCTGCTTTTCACCCGTATGCCGCAAAGGGTCAGAGTTCACCGAAGTCATTTTTTAGCCCAAGCTCCGGGTCGCCGGCATTTCTTGGGGCCCAGTTTGCTTCAAATCCCAGCTGTAAACAATCGAGAAAAAACAGTTTTTCAGTATCATTTTTCAAAGCATTTTTTTTCTTGCTAGAGCCCAGAGTCCATCGAGCGCAGCGCTCTGCGCTTCTAAAAAAGCTTCTACAAAATTTCAGTTCGCGCCCCCTAACCCAAGTCTCCCACCCCTCGTTTACCAGCAGTTCACTCTATTTAAAACCTCCTCTTCATCTCCCCCTCCTTACCTCCCTCCAGCATCCCCGCAGTACATCCCGCTTTCACTCTTTTTAAATTCAAACTTGCCGCCTCCGCGCAGCGCTCCTTATCTATGCTCTTCTTCTTCCTCCCACAGATCTCCTTGTGTGACTCTTCTTCTTCTTTGTCCGCTCAATCTTGTACACGTCTCCTTCTTGCTTGATCATCATATCAAAACACATGCTAAGGCTTTTAATACAAAACGCATCTTCTTTTCATCTTTCTCAACTGACTGAACCACGCATTTCCCAAAACATTTTTCTCAGTCAGCCAACTTATAACAAGAACAAGACAACTTGTAAATGTTTATATTCTCAAGCCATAAAACCATTTCCTTTGAATTTTCAACAGACCAACAATAGCCCACCACAACAAGGTCCATCAGCGCACTCAACACTCTGTAAAAATCTTGAAAAATTTTAAGCCCTGCTGCAAGTATGAGTATCCGAAAATATCACAGGTAAAAATCAGCCCATAAGTCAAACCTTGTAAATTGTTCTTCTTGTTATCATAATCTCACTCAAGACAAGATGATTTATAAATGCACGATCAAATCAATTGAATCTTCCTTTTTAAACCACGCTTTTTAGGTTAATCTCCTGCTCTCAAGTTCATAAAGTCTTTTTTAAAACCTCCCGCCTTGATAACGGTTCCCAATATTTCACAAACACCTGGTGGCCAATAATAATAGTTGCCTGTACGTGCCGTCAGGGTTCGCAAATGGCAAAAAGAAGCCTTAGCTGAATAGCAGATGTTTTTTAACAGAAGCCACGAGTCTTAACAAACATATTTGTTGGAACCTTTTTGAAAAGCTCAATTGTTGCCCTCCCGCTGAGCTCGATCAGTGTCCAATTTACAAAGTACGAGTGCTGCGGCTTTGAACTCACAGAACAGACAAAACTCATACTTCTTTGAAACGCTTTTAATCCAATCAAGGAACCAGCTAAAGCAATAATACACCTCCACACACTTTTACCACAAGCCAAAAGTTGCCCAAGTAGTTCTGTTCTTCGGCCACCGCAAAAAGCCCATCGGTCGTTTATATGCGTACTAATTACCTGGCGCATTTTAATTTTTATTTCAACTTTTCATCAGTACCAGCATCAAAAATTTTACCACTTTTGTCATGTACTTGTACTTGTATACTTGTTGGACAATCAATCGGCTGTTTTATCACTCTTGTTTATTACCGCCATCGAAGACTAGCTCTTCTTCTTCTGGAACCCAAGCTTTTGATCGTTTGATCAATCTCTCTCGACAGCTTTTTCTTATCAGCAACGACCACAAGACAGACAGATATTACATGGCGACCACTTTGACGCCTATTAGTCACACACACATTCTCAGAACGTCAGTCAACTTCTGCTCCTCAGACTCCTCCCCTTGAACTTTATTTACTGGACTCAACGAAGTCCGCAACCTCTGTGTACCTCTGAAAACTATTAAAAGCCATCCAAATTTTACGACAATCTTTTAGATTTCAAAATCCCGGGTTTCCTTCTCCTCTGAACTCAAACAACCCAAAGTTCGATCCCCCTTTTATATAATATCGACGATGAGGGTTCCAGTCTTGTTGTATCGCACCCCTCTTAGTTTCACTCAGTAATGTTCTTCCAAGGTATACTTCAACGAAAGCTTTATTCCAGCACCCAATATGGACCAAACCGTCCTTGCTGAAACATAGCCACTCGCCGTAACGAAACATGTGAACATGTGCATTCTTCCTTATGTAGCACGCTAAAAGCGGCATCGCATCATCTAACGAAACCAACGAAGCAGCCTGGCAAGGCAGGCAAGCAAGCAAGGAACCAGAACACATATATACAACGACGAACGCTCTTGTCGGCGGCCTCCAATGTTAAACATACCAAGACCAAGGACGATCGATAAAAAACTTTATAAATCCTCGGTCCACCGACCGCCGGCAACAACGGCTACAACTTGAACGACTTCCCATCAACACTATCAACCAACACCACGGAAAAACAAGAGACAAAACGGAGAATGTAATATCGAAAACATCATTTACACGCACTCACAAATAGCCATGCCGCGTCCCATCAGCTTCCGGTCCACAAGTAAATTGATATACCGGATTTTTAACCAAGGATGTCTCGATGGCCATGCTTCACAGTAATCAAGCAATTATACTTCATTTTGACACTATTTTAGCTTCTCCTAAAAATACTCAGGATTTCGCCTGTTTCTCTGTATTATATTCTGACTAATCACACGTCACAAAAAAGAACAACAAATCCCACCCCAGCTTCAGCAAACTTTTTTCTTTGTTTCCCTAAAGGCCCATAATAAATTTTGGTCGAAAAATTTTGCCGTTTCTGAACAATTTTCGAATTTTTTCTTGCTCCCACAGTTTCTAGTATTTTTTCGCAAAATGGCAAACTTTTAGCAAAATATCTCCCCCACCCAAATCAACATCAAAACACTTCTAAAAATTCCAGCTCCTCCACTTACCCATCAATCTTCAATTTTCTTGTTTCTCATTCATGGAACACACGCCATGAATCCATTCTGACTTCTTGTGACTCGTACCTTGCAAAGAAATGACGACAAACAACCGGCATTTACCTCCTTCTCAACTTGATCCATCCACGGAAATAAATACACAAAACCACAGAGCCGACACAGCCTCCCAACCAACTCGCATATTTCCCTTCTTACAACATGTACAAAACAACCATAAATTCAACACCATCAACCTCGACAGCTTCTCGTGCTCAGAATAATACTTTTGCCTTGCCTCTGAACCACACAACTTCAACTTATTCTTCCCACCTCCCAATACTTACATGTTCCACAGCTTCAGAGCTTTTAACCCTTTCAGCACTAAGGCTCTCACTCAGCTACTTTTCCTCACTTTTCCAACTGAAATATCCTCATCTTTCCAGTCCGTCCCTCATCTCACCTGTATCTAAACCAAACAGGTTTCTTCAACTCTTCTTCTTCTTCTTCTTCTTCCCTAATATATTTCCAACGGTCTCACGGTTATATTCACAATCTCCGTAAAAGATATACCTGAATCTTGTCCTTCATCTCCGTAAGGCAAAACCCATGGAATCTGCCCACCAACACCACCAAAACGACCAACGATTCAATCCACACACAAAGTCACGTCGTCTAGTTCCCTTGCATAAACCAGCATTTTTTATTATTATCTTCTTCAAATGTATACTTGTTCCCATGAAACGTCGAAACATTATGACACTTGAGTATATTTAATTTTAATTTGCCTGTAATTTCCAAGACAAGGTGGCCATTAAATATACACATATAGCAGTAAACACAGAGGAGAAGAAAACCGATTAACCCTTTCGCCCCTAATTACACTATACGTGTGTGTTTGCTCAAACCGGAAGTGAAGTTCAAACAAAGGATTGCTCCTAAATCAATACAAATCAATCTCAGAGTATAAAGTCATTAAATGAAAACCGCAACCTCTTTTCAAAAGCCTCAATAGCTCGTGCGACGCTTGGTTCGAAAACGCTGCCAGTACAAATTACAATGATTAATTCAACAACCAGCAACAATAACAATCATCTTCTTTTATGTCGCAAACAGTGTGTGTGGAGACGAGCTACTTTATCCAAGTTTCTCTTCTCTATCTCCACACTTGACACAATGCAATCAAATGACAACGACGACAATATTATTTATCATCATCGCCGCTGACAACTGCGCCACCTACCGAAGCGCGAGCCCTGAAGCAGCGTCTCTTGCCATTTTGCGAATTGCACTTGCCCTTTTTAGGAATAGCGTTTTCGATGCACTTCTTCTGAAATTAGTTTCTTATTCTTTTTGAAATTGGCAATATTATTCATATGGCTCCCTTCTGTCCTCAGCAGAAATTCTGTAACGTCCTCGGCCTAAAATACTCGCTTCAAGTCGAGCTCATGTATGATTCAATTTGTCAGCTGTCAGCAACACCAAAGTGCATATATCGTCAATTGTTCACTCTTCTTTTTCTTCTTCTTCAATGCCATTATATACAATCACACATGGAAATATATATATTTTTCTGCTGCCTCAACTTTCGCAGCTTTAGCTTTGCTGCCATTTTTATATGTCGTCATCGCATGACAATCGGCCGTGATGCACAAGCATTGCCTTCACTTTACCAACTTGAGCTCTGTAAATATGAATACAAATTGCAGTCTCTCTTCTCCCTACAAGTAAAAGTCAATCAGCCACCGACAGCTTCAGGTTTCAAGATACAAAATTGCAACAACAATGAAAAGAGCCGTGCGATATGCAACTGTGGACTTAAATCAACAACGCTTAATGACAAGCTCATTACTAACTTGGCAACTGTAAATGGCTCACGACTTGACCATCATTTTACGCAATCGTCAAAACGCTTGCTAAGCTTTTATATTGAACTGTATATATAAAAGTATGTATTCATTGAGACGCTTTGCTTTTTATTGAAGAGCTAAAGAAACAAGTTGAAAATTCCTTGACGCTGCGCTTCTTTTGAATAAGAGTCGCCATTTACTCTTTGAGCTTCTTCGCCACTCAAGCCTTAAAAACTTTACATAAATTATGTCAACACGCCGACAAGGACGAAGAGCAAAGAAGAAAGCTTTCACTGGATCCTGCCTGCCTCAAGTTCCAAAGTTCCAACTTTCCCACAGCCTTCTTGCATTTATTTATCCAACAGCAGCGCACCTATTTCTACATGTCCCAAAAGCAAACTTTCCCCACAGAAGCAGCGTTATTTTCAACAAATTCGCAACCTTGTATACATGTCCGTTTGGAATGGAATGATTACACGTACATAAACGCGCGTACATACTACACCTGTCCGAATATTTTCCAATCAAATTCCAGTTGAAATGTAACATGTGTATGCATATACAAAGTTGGAGCTATTAAAATCTAAGGTGAAATTGAGCCAAAACGGAATTATTAAACTGTCAGTGTGTCTTGTCCTGCCTTGTAGAATTTTCCCGCCTTGCAATTTTTTTCTAATCATTAACAGGTAGAAAGAGTATTTTGATTCACATTTCAAATTATTTTGTGTTCAATCAAAGTGAACATCCTTCTCAAATTGTTTTTTTAATATTTCCTTTGGTGTCGATCCGAAATCGCCATGTCCAAAAGTAGCTAATTTAAGTATTGAACTGAAGGCGGCCATAAAAACATTTAAACTTCATAAAACTGCATCATCTTCCCAAGGCTAATTTCAACTTCAGTTGCGGATCCAATTTTCCTGATCCACTTTACACAATCCCTGTATACAAGTTCACAGCTTCTTTTTCTTCATTTTGCTTCCACAGTATTATTTTATACACTGTTTTTTAGTTGCAACTTATCACCATCATAAAACCAGCAGTTTCGCACTCGACCGAAACTTATTTTATCGTCTGCAACCTAAACTTCTCATAAGAACAAGGTTGAATAATATTGGATGTAAAAATTTCGCAAACTGCCATAGCTTCATACAACAATTTTGAAACTGTACAGACAGCAGACGCGGCACGTTTCACGACGTTCTTGTGCTTTGATTCCCTAACAAACCACCATATTTATTTATCCTCGCCCACTTTTCTTGTTGCCATTTTGCCATTTCTCAAATGTATCATAAAACCTCACACACAGACATATGACGTGTCAAATTACATTCAAATATAATTGAGTGAGCGGGCGAGCGAGCGACCTACAAAACTACAAAAATACAACAAGTAAAAGCCCATTAAAATATTGCTTGAAGGCTCTCTCCGTCTCTGCTGTTGTTATTCTCGCCGTTGGTTATCGTTGCACTTTTATAAATTAACAGCCGTTTCAGGAATTTATACACAAAAACTCATAAAAATGCAAGGGCATCCGACCTTTTTACAGCTATGCAATTTTTTAAAATTGAAATCAACTTCTCGTTTCTAATATTTTGCAACATTTTTGTATTTTAAAAATTCCAGCCGCTGCTGCCTTGACAATTTCCCTGTGCGCAAACTTAAATCCTAATCGTCGTTTGTTCCCCGTCTATTTTCCCTTCATATTTTGTGTCTGTATAGCTGCAGCTTTTGTAAATGAACCCGTCAATCATAAAACCCTTTTATGGCCATCATCATGTTCAAATGTAGGAGCAAAAGCAGAAGCAGCAACAACAACAACACACGCTCGTCTCATTTCTACATTTTCCCGTCTTTAAATACACGTCCACGTCTCCCTTTACTTTGTTGTATATTTTCACATCTTTTGCCATTTTTCGCCAACTCCAACGACGACGCTTCATAGCCTCAACCATACGCTTCTTCGTCTCCACAAGATTTTATGATATTTTCAGCCCGTTCGCCGTAGCCGTAACATATATTTTTCCTCTTCTTCTCTTCCTATCTCACCTGTCTCACAATCGGATCTCTTCTATGCATTTGCCATTTTCACACGACCAGCACGCAGAAATTTCCTTACATTTCATATATGTGCTGCACTTGTTTTCAGTATTTTTCCGCCTCCTTGCAATGCATTTCCACCCAGCCAAAGTACATGCAATTAATCCTACAACTTGCTCCGAGCCAAGTTCAAAAGTTGTGTAAACTTTGTAATTGTTAAAAAACAAGAAAGTTGCCGCCATATATTTCCCATCTAATCTCTACTCTTTCCTGACGCACGAAATGCATCAAAGCCAGCAGCAGGAGCAAGTCAAAAGCACACAATCGTAATCAAAGTGGAAACCCGCTAATTCACACCTGTCGTCCACAACTCGCAAATTTACTTATCACAAACAATAATTTCTCGTCGCGTCGTCAATAAACTTGCTCCTACTGGAATTCAGCGGCATTTTCAAAAATTCCCTTTTACTCCTGCATATCAATCAACCTGTTCAAATTCAACATTCAGCCTACCAACCCTCACATTAAGTCCCATTAAAAGCCTACGTACATGTTACTACATTACAAGTAAGGGAAATCAACCCGTTTTTACACACACACACATACAAACGGTCGGCGGCTCGAAACTTGCCATTTCAATCACGTACGTAACGTATTCGCAGTCATGTAATGAAATGTAACGGAGAAGACTTGGCGGACGGAGAGTTGCCAAAAGCGAATTGCATGGAATAAACTTTGGAATAGAATTGGCTTCTTCACATGTCAACTCCGCCTCCTCATTTGCTTAATAATTCACTTTTCGCTAACACTTTAATGATACAGTGTCGTAAACCTACCTGTCGGCCACGGTTCTTGTTTAAATTTGCACAGCTTTTTTATCGTTCCCGCTCTTGCGGCCAAGTCGGGAACTACAATTAATATTCTAACTTGCACCAAAGTTCATGAGGAGTAAAAAATATTTTTTTAAAATTATTTCCCGCCTTATCTTTGCTCCCTCACAACTTTTTAATCCTGTCAATCTGTCATCATCCGGCTTTTATCCCTTCACATTTTTATCTCGGAGTTTGATCTGTAGTTTGTGAATTATATCTCGGTTATTATATCGCCTTCTGTCACTTGTTCCTATACTTTTTCAATGTAATCAGCCGACTAATTTATGTGATTATCAAAACAACACAACAAGGAACCACCTGACGACTCTGTATTTAATTTAAAGCAGAAAACCAAAGCTTCTAAATTGTGTGTAACTTTCCCTAAAAATCTGTAAACCGAATCTCCTTGCCACGCACCACCCGAGAAAAAGAACGAGACTTCCGCCGCCACTGCTCTGCTGCTCCTCGTGTCCAAGTAAATATAACCAAAAGTACTGTGGTCCCATAATAAGCCAAGAACAAGTCTCAAGAAAAAGCCTATAGTCTCGTACTCTTTCCTTGAGAATCTTTGTTACACAACCCCAGAAAAACAGAGGCTGAGAAATCTCAGAAAATCTCCTTCTCTGGCAACTTGATCGAGTTGGTTTCGCTGGTGGGATTCTTACAAGCCGTGTTTGCTCCTGTCATGCCTGTCATCGCTCCGTCCAACTTATCTTTCGCATGTCCGTCAGTCCATTTCCTTCAAATTTACCGACTTTTTCCCCCCAAAACTTTGTCAAATCAAAATCATAAAGAGCTTCAACAACCGCAAAAACCATACATGAGCAAGAGCAACTCTACTTTTTCGCCAAAAAATATTCCTCCTCTTTTGAGACCCATTAAATTGCATTACACCAAAAAAGTTTTTATGCACTCAACCAGATATCATGTCGAGCTGCTGTGTAAGAAAAATATTTTTATCTCACTCCAAATCTAACCTCTCACCTTCCGCACACTTTAACCATTGCAACCGCACACCTACTAATTTTCCACTCTGCCAAACTCGAAACTCCTCCCACCCATACTTTTTCTCCAGAGCTTCTCTCTTGCTGTCATGACCTGTGACCTCAAAGACAAATAACCTACAGATAGATATTTTTAATAATTTTTTCACTTGCTTGCCCAGCTTCATTTCATGACCTCCGACCCCACATTGACCGCAGACTCCACCTTAAACTACTGACCAAAAATTAACTTACTCTCTCTCACTCTCCTTGGCTTGAAATAACTTAGTTGCGAAATGTTATTCATGAGTCTTCTTGCTTCTCTCCCGGGACATTTTCACTGTTATTTCCATCTTGCAATCTCTCGTCCCATGGAACTCGATGTCGAATCTCCCGCCGCGGTTCCTGTATAAATACAACCGAATTCGGTTCGACTTGTTCTTGCTAATCCGAATTTCTCTATGCTCTGCTCTGCTTTCCTGGTTGTGTGGCTTCATGGGTTTCACCACCAGTTTCATCTCCAATTTGCTCGATCAATTTCACCTTTCATCAATCCTTCTCTCTCTCTCTTTCGCTCTTTGCCTTTATATATAAACTTGATTCTACTGCAGAATGCAGAAACAGAATAGGCCATTCTGCCCATTAATCCAATTACACGTATCCTCCAAATCAAGTCCATCAAACTGCTTCTTCGAACAACATATCTCCGGCATTTATCCGCAACAAATTTCACTGCCACCCGCGACAACAGTTGCTATATCATTCACGTCATTATAATGTCCCTGGAATAAACTTCCGTTTAACCACCACCCAACTTTTGCAACACTTTTCCATTATCATTCACCGCTTCTTCTACTGCCCTTCGTTCCGTTACCCCACACAAACAATGGGATTCTTATCAGTAGTCTGTCCAGCAAAAGCTACTATACTTTCGCCATGTATTATACTCTGCCTGCCTTCCCCACGAATAATTACACCCCAAAACACAAACGTCCAAACGGAACCACCGAACCACCACAATCACATGAATCCACATGAACAAAACACATATCAGCTTTTTCTGACTGATTACTAATGGAAACGCAACCCATCACGACTATACATGTCCAGCCCCACAAAACCACCAACTTTCAGCTACCACAAAAGTTTATACAAAAGTCTTGTCACACCACACAACAACAACTGCATATTATTATTGTATATTATGGGACCAGGTGCAAATCCAAGATAATTCGCAGGAACCTGCATCAGAGAGCTACTGAAGTACTTAGTTTAATTTCTTGTTTGAAGTCACGCCAAAAACTCTCGATGGTTTTGACTTATTTGACAGAAATGCACAGTCGTTTTGTTGTGGCGCGGAATACAAATTTGTCTCTCGCGCCTACCTCCGTTTCCCAAGAGTTTCGATGGACATGGAAAAAGTGGAAGAAGTACATGGAGACCAAGAACCACTTCATTAATCACTCGCTGTTACCACCTTCCAAGACTGGCAAGAAGTACAACAAGGCACCACCAACTCCATTCCACCTGACCACAACAAACAAAGCAAGCTCTCAAACTTGTATCAACGAGCCAGAAAACTTTCTTGCTTTTTGAACACGCCCGAAGTTGCATCAAAAAATATACTAGAACCCAACTTCCCACCCGCCCGACAACCCTTTTTCTTGTCCGCCCGCCACCTTCTTACCTTCTAATAGGTTAATTATCTTCTTCTTCTTCATAAACTCGCCGATTAAAACCTTATCATTTTTTTTCAAGCTCGTAGCTTGTTTCCCGTCCATCAACACACGCCAAATGGGACCACAAACAGCCCAAAAGTGGTCAAGCTCAAGGCTTAAAAGTGCATTGATTCTTTCTCAAATCTATTTAATTCCGTCAATTGTTTTTTTTTGTGGTAGGTTGAACTTTAGCTCTAATCTTCTTATTTTTGTCAACTCCCATTTGAACAAACACGAAGTTTTGTCAAACCGGAAACAATCAGAGATTTCAAGTGTCAACAGCGAATATTTTAGAGGCGTCATTTTTATTTTTGCACCAGGTCTCTGTCAGAGAGTCTCTGACAAAATATTTTTTGCAAGCCCCTAAACTTAAACCCAGTTGACATGCAATCCATCTGGCGGATTACACAACTAAACCGCCACCGCCCACCACCAATGAACACAATGCTTTTTCGCTATCGCCGTTCAAGTGCATTCTCTCTCTCACATTCTCAGTCAGTTAGTCAAGTGCTTTGGACTTGACTTTTTGACTTGACTGAAAACTTGGACTTTTTATCGGCCATTCATATCATGCACGAAAGCTTTGCCGATTTCGATATCTTTGTCGTTGTGTCGTTACTACATATTATACAGCAAGTCAATATCAAACAAGGCTCAAAGTAGCCACTTGCCATTTTGCCATTTCTACTTACTGATTCTACGGGCGGCTTGACTCACGTACGTACACATCTACGACGCCCTCTGGTCATGTTTCCTCAAGCTTTGCTTCCACAATAAGCTTATGGCACTTAAGTATTATTATTTCGCACTTGTGCATATGACAAACAAGCTCTCATTCGTTCCGTTCACAGTAATTAACCGCAATTATATACGACGACGACAAACCTACCACTACAAAGTACACAACTTTTCCGAGAGAGGTTTCCACTACGCATATAAAATATATATACACATTAAAAGAGATACTTGTGAATATTTGATTGTTTTGTCGTCCCCGAAGCAGATGTTCTTCTAGGAAAATACTAAAAGCAAACGTTTCTTCCTATAGATGTCCTTGATGCATATTCAAAAGCCCTGGCTGCTATTTAAGCCTTTAGCTAGCAAGTACGCTTGCCAATTTATTATACAGATTTACCTGAACTCCGCTAACTACTTTTGTTACTTCAGAAATCAACACTTCCAAATTCCCTCTTTTGTCTTAATAGCCTGCTTCCTTGACCTCAATTCCATTTCTTCTCCAGCAGGAGCTAATCAGTCAAAAATATATTTTTCTCCACTAAAATCCCCAACCAACAAAAGCTATACGTACACAATCTAAACTGGAGGCGTTCAGGCGTTTCAACTTTGGGAGATTAAATTCTCCTTCTCGTCCCATAGGCCAACACTACTGCGTTTTTAGCCATTAACCGCAGGCTATTCCCGTTATAAAGACGGCGTATACACTTTTTAAAATCTCCTTGTTTCTTTCCCTTGCTTCAAGACATTTCACTACTTCTTGATAATATTATATTTTTAAAACATTAATAACGTTGTAGTAAATGAGTCATGACCAAAGTCACACAAGCCAACAACATTTATACATTGGCGACTCAAGTCAGTCAAGCTTGAAGCTTATCATATATTCTGACTGAGATAAGCCTCGAACAACAGTCGTTCACAAATAGCAATAAAACATGTGCGACAATAAACTCATTCTTTAGTATTTCAGGCCCATAAACGAAGACCACCAAGTATTTCTACAATTTCGCAAAATTTTGAAACTCGCGCTTACTTAAGTCCCCTGAGCGACTTCGAAGCTTCGAAGAGACTTGAAGCTGTGAGACGGATAATTACAGGCTTTGGACGATTAATGATGGTCATTACACATTGCTTTATAGTCACCGCAAGCTTGTATAAATCATTCCATTCTCATCATCATCAACCCATTTCAACTCTCATTTCCTTTTTCCAACTTGAACAGTTTCATAACCAACCACTAAACCACACATGGATTGCAACTTTCATTGTCTGCCCTTCGTTCTACAACAAACAACAAATTATTATATGTACGGCACGAACGGATTTTGCCAAAAAATCCACACGATTGTAGTATGGCTTTCAGACATCAGGTTTTCTTTGTTCTTGATCCAAGTGTGAGGGATTGCAAAACTTCATCTTACTGCTCCTTCCTGTCCGGCAAGTCCGGCTTACCTGTTCTTAATGATATTCATAATGTTGGAACTGACATAGGCTCTCAGGTGGTTTAACCTTGTTCCGCTCTCACTCACTCGCACAGCTCACACAAATTGCTCTGCTACTTGTCATTAACTCTTCTGCCATTAAGCCATTACCTGTCCGTCATCCCCATCATAATGCATCCACAATAAAGCGCCACCTTCCAGCCCACAAAATATGCCATCATTAACACGTGATCAGTGTACTTGGAGAGCCTTAAGAATACGACTTTGGTCCTCCAAATCCAATCCAAAGTCGCTTAATTCAAAATACAATTTTCCTTAATTCCAGGTGTGTGTTTTACCAGATTTGAGCCTTCTTCTTTCCCTGTTCAAAGCCCCATGGATTTCCCCCACCCAACAAAATACATATGTACTTGCCAGGAATCCATTGGATTCTCCGTGCTGCATATGACACAACTTTAACTCTCGTCCTTCCGTCCGTCCGTTCCAGCCTTTCTTGTTCTCCATTTCCAGAATATCCAGCCGCACCGCACACACGGCCCATCCACAACCACCACCCCAAGCAATGCAACAGTCAACCGGAGAAATATAAAAGACCCTCACGTTCCGACCAGGTATCAGAACGCTGGTCCACTTCCGCTTTTGCCCCTCCTCATTAAAGGACCCCAATTGCTGAAGTACTTCTTTTGCTTACTGCCGTTTGTACTTACTCTTTAGTGTGGGTTTATATAGTTGGGGCTGTCGGTCCTGGTGGTAATAGAGGACGATGACGACCCCTGGTTTCCATCCCAGTACAATCTGCAGGTCCACATCTGCTTGTGGGCCCGTCCACTGATTATACCATCCCTCGCCTCGTCTTCCTATATTTCCCATCACATTCATCTCCAAACAAGAAGACTTGTCAGCCCTTGATCCCGATATCGCCCCGTCAACACACCACGTCCAAGTTTCAAGAACCGTATCAACAATTCTGACAACTTTCACATTTTTCCTACATCTGAACTAGCTAACCTTGGACATGAGTACTTCGTAAGGACAGAAGTTTTAAATACCCACGGCGTTTAGAACAACACGAGTCACACACGACCAAGACTCAAAATCTTAAAGCCGCAAAAGGTCATTAAGTGTGTACCAGCTCGTGGGCAACTTTGGTACTTCAAGTCCCTGGAGAAATGCGGACGGAATCTGGATCTCAAGGGTATCATCGAGAAAGTCATCTCCAGTGAATACACTGCATGTGCGTTTCGCCGAAATCTGCTCAGCTACTCACCGAGAGAAGCCTTTCAATTAAACCATATCAAAGTACATAGTATATTTAATAATCTCTACCATCGCCAAACTTTTGACCAAACCCAAAAGTGACTCGAGTGCCGGAAGCCTCGTGTTTATCAAAACGTACTTCAGAAGCCAGAAAGATTATACAAAAAGGTATACACTTTTTGCGAATTAAGCTGCTGCAGTAGCAGAGGAAATGGCCATAGGCTCCTCGAAAATGGCTTCACAAAAAGTGTAATAACTTTCTTCTTCTTCTTGATGACTTTGATAGCTTGACTTTTGCTTGACACAGAATACAATCCCAATGGCTGCCAATTTACACGTACTTCGTACTGAGTACAGCCTGAGAAAAATCTCCTGTGAAGCTTTGGAAATTGGACTAAACACATGATCACGTTCTGTCATCAGCTCATTTCAAGCACGCAAACGACTCCTGAGCCGTAAGAGCTGACTGTATTCTTCTTTTAGGATTAAATTCGTTTTTGAAACGAGCTGTAGTATATTAAATGCCTCAAACTTACGTTGCCATTTCCCTTGATTCTTCTCACTTTTTCGCAAATATTATTAAAGCCTTGGGCATTTGTGTCGTAGAACGAAGTCTGCTGCAATTACAATTCTGTAAGAACAAAAGGACGGGAAAAGTGGCATGGCCACAAGCTTGTACATATATATGTTGTTTCGTCCATCATTACACAACAAGACCTTATTATGGTCGTCACATGGCCATGGAATTTTTGAATTCCATTCCAGTCGTACCAGAAAAATGCCTGGCGAGCCAAGACGACTCACTGCATGCAGTTGCACTCAAAACCTATCCAAGTTGTTGCATTTTCTTTCACAATCCCATCAGCCTTCTACAAGGGAATATATAACTCGAGCAAATTCTGCTGTCATCAACATTCACCCAACCCAATACATTGTAAACCCTTGGTTCGTCAGAACCAGCAAAACTCGAAGAACCTTTCTTCAAGCATTTACTTCCACGCCACAAAGAACCTGATGGACTCCACAATTTTGTAGCTTGAGCTAGCAAGCATTAGACGCGTCGTCCTAGAAAGTACAAGAACTAGGACGGCTTCTAGAGCTTCTTCTTCTTCCATACTTGGACTACAGCGGCGGCTTTCTGAAATTAGAGCCTAATAGAAGCGCCTCATGCCTCCACTTAATACAACCACTTGGCCAGTCTGCCCTCATATCAAATGAAATTCTCTTCTCCCTCACTCACATCCACAATATCCCAAGTCCATCTTACGTAATTTACCCTAGAAGCCACAACCTTTTCAAAATTCTTCTTCACTTCTCACCAAAAATTGCAAGCTTAACGCATTACTTTGTGGCTGGATACTCTTTTGGCCTTTGGGCAATTTCCCAAGCGTTGCAGATCCACCGACACAAACAAATCATTTTCTCGTTACAACAGCAACCAAAATGGCAAAAGTTTCTGCCAAGTAAATATTCGCGGTTTTTCAACGCCAAATAATTCGTTCCTGCAAGTATATACGTAAACATTTAAAGATTCCAGAAACCCGCTCGACTGTAACGAATTGTAAAAGCTATACAAAATTCCACTTCTCCAGATGATATGCTGGATACAGAAAAAGACGAAGAAGATGATCTCAATCTCATCTTGCATCCACTCAATCTTAATGATGTCTCCTTTACATTCCCTTATGCCCGTGAATCTTCTCGTTCAATAATAATAAAGTCCGTGTCCATACATATCTTTTCATTTCTCTTTGATCCAAAGCCGAAATCCTCCTTTGTAAATATATATGAACCAACACCACATGTCATCAAAGCCTTACAGAAGCTGTATAATCTTTTATGCCACAAGTCAAAAAAACTAACTTGAAAAATTTGTTGCGGATTAATGTTGTACAAATTGGCAAAACAATTTTTCTGCACCTTCTCCTCCTGCCCAGCCTTAAGATACGTTAATTAGTTGGCATTTTCATCTTCTTCCGCTGGTCCCGTGGAAACTGTGTTCAAAGCCGAATAATCGACAACGCTTATCGATAATTCACCATCGACTTTACATCCCGTTACAATCGAATCTCAGTCAGCCGACTCGTATCTTCTTCTCATTCCCTTTGTACTTGCACTGTAATAGCCTGACAAAAGCCTCCCCTTAAACTCTATGGCTCTCTGTTCATCTCCTCTTGTTTGCTCTATGCTCTCATCTCGCCCTTGTTCTTCTCCGGCACCATCTCTCACTCACTTCCTGCCCGTCGCCATCATCATCAGCTTGCCATTTTGCCATTTCTCATCAAAGAATCCCACATGTATTAAACTACCGCCCATCATCTTTCTTTCTTTTGGCAAACTTGAATATTTTATTTGGATCTTCTCCTACCTTTTTCACAACGAAACAAGGAGATGAGATGATTTTTACAGGTGATTCGCACGCCCTAATAATCTTATCATCAATTGGAAACTTGACAATAACACACGTAACGTTTGAAATCAGTACTTCTTAAAGCTGTTATAATCTTTGATTGATCATTTGGTCGCCACAACATTCATCCAAATATTATCGCCTCCTGTTAAGCAGTCGAAATAAATTCACAACTCTTCATCAATACCGGAAATGACGCCAATCCATACGATTTCTGACCATATCTAAAACTTTTGAAAGCTTATAACAAATGCGTCGATATTCTTGTTGTTATTCCAAGACAACAAGCCAAAGCGCTATTCCTTCCTATGGTGTAATCAAGGGACAATGGCAAAGGAATTACTTACTCAAAAGGTCCTTTGAATAAACTACTTACTGACTACTGACTGAGCAAAGCTTTAGGTTTCAGGTACCTTCTTGTTAAAGTTGGTCCAAGTGTCGAAGAAGGCCTTATTGCCCTACGCGTCTCTTGTTATGACTTGATCGACCAAAAATGACCTTGTTCCATCAACAGCGTCCAATTCATCCTTCATCCTCCTCTTATGAGCAGCTCAATATACTTTTATGACAGGCCCATTTTACAAAGACGACTATTATAACATTTCCCAGCTCGTTCGTCCGATATACCGCCATGTACGTACATGTTCAACTCTGCCCAAAATCACTGCCTGACTGCTACTTGAATTTGTTCAACTTTTTCTTCCGTATTCTTGTGCAAAAGTTGCCCGGCGGCCCATTATGTATGGGTGGTGGTGGCGAAGGCTTGAAACTTGTGAAACTTTTGAACGCCAAAATATTTCAAGCTCTCAGAAGCTTCTTGGATGCCTCAGGTTGCAACGTACGTTAACAGAGTGCAACAATGCCCGCAACATTATCGAGTTGAGCATTGTTAATTGATCTTATTGAATTTAAGCATTGTTTTCATTCATTACCACTCAACTACTCATTACACCTTCGTCCTGCTAATTCACTTGATTAGCAAGTCTAAAGATTTCAGTTCATTGGATTTGCTGCTTCTTTCTTGAGGAGCCTCAAGTCCTCAGCAACAATCGTAATAAACAATTTTTGTAATTCCATTTAAAACCGCCTTGAGCATATGATGCACCTTGGAAAAATCATGAACCAACTTGCTGCTACCACCAACTAACCGCATTCATCACCAGCGTTAAAAGTCACGTGGTGTAACAACGAACGAAGCCGTAGAAGAGAAGCAACGGAAACGACAGAGTCCCAAAGGCGAAACGGCCAGCAAGCAAGAACGAAACCCCAAGTATAACTGACTGAAACTTCTTGTGTGTGTGTGAGCGACTGTTGCTGATGTAGTGTGAAAAGTTTGCTCAAACGCTTTTTCGCTACCAACGCTACATAATATACGCTGACTGACGAAACCAGCAAAATACTTTTTTCCTTTGCCATTTCACAGGGTTTCGACAAGTTACAAATGTGCATTATCATTTCATTTCAGCCTCAAATCTCCGCCACCTTATATCTTATTAGCTACGGTGTATTCAAGTGGTGTAAGGGCTATGGCTTTCAGTATTCCTACAATAGAAACAGTAATGAAACACATTTAATTACGGTATTTGCGCCCGATGCAAAATAATACTTGGTTACTCATGAAACCAAGATTCTTGTTTCCTTCCTCCAATTTACCTAGTATTCCAAGTTTTCAAAAATCGCTTTTCAACTAGCTGGTTGACATTCTTAATCTCATTGAATGCTTTTTGTTAGTTACGCCTAGCCAATATTTGTATTATACATCACAAACAGGAAAATCTATGCACACATGAAACGCTTTTTAAATGAACGCTTCTTCTTCTTCAGCAAATCCTTCTCTCAGTCAGTCAAGTTAAAACTTATTGTAAATACTACGTCGCATTACACTGAAGAGAAACATTAACCTCCGACTTTTGCATCCAAACATATCTGTAACTGACTTGAAACCATGAATCCATGCTGAAGAAACGTACGTAAGTAAGCGCATTATGCGCGTAACTACATGATACATAACTCGGCATAATAACACATAACTGTTGAATATAAGACACTCGTTGTAATCATCCCAATAGAATTAAAACGCTTCCCTTCTTCTATTTAACTATAAACCACTTGCTGGTTAACCCTAGTTGTTGTTCCAGACACAAATTTCGAAAGAATCTAAAAAATGCCTGCACCGACTACACTTTGCCTACACTGTGATTTAAGCATGACCGATAAGACCGGAAGTTGCCAGCACGACATGATCAAACACGTCTTATTGATAACTTGCGCTTTTCTTAGGACTCTTCTAGGCTATAGGAACCAATGAATAACGACGACAGTATCGTGTTCAATCTTCTTACCGGCACACAGATCCAATAGTCCTCTTCAACGGACAATTTTCCCTTGACGTGTGTTCCTTGAAACACACAATGTATTGGCAAAGTGAACTTTTTGACACCTTTTTACGCACCTCTAAATTTTGAAACTTCACTTCTTCACAAACACGGAGTAACTAAAAACTGTTGGTTGGAAAACAGTAGGGAAAATCTCTGGGAATTCAATGGTTTTCTTTCTTTGGTTTTCCTCGGGAATGCGTGAACGTTGAAAAGACACGTTGCGAAGGAGCTTCCTTTCGATGCAACTTCAGAGGACCAACTGAAGGTAGGATGAAGCTCTGCAGCTGTTTTGCTCTCTTCTTGTTCCCGCAGCATAATGCTTAAGCTATAATATACAGCTCCCTCCTTGTTCCTATGCTGTAGCATTGCAACTAGATTTGGACGACGGTGGTGGTGGTGCTCGGTCCGTGAAGGTCTGTGTTGATGCTAAAGCCTACAAACGTGTTGGTAGCTCTTGTGATGTTGCTGGTGAGAGAGAGTGGCTGCCTCAATGCTGATGCAAATAGCATAGATGAAGAGCATTGCACAACATGACACGCAATGTTTCCTTTACGTACAAGAAGAAGACCAACGAGGGATCTCTCGCGTTGTGATGAAGCATTCTTCAATGAGTTCTGAACCATCTATAAAAGCATCACAAGATGAGTCCCGTGTTAACTAATGGCAAAGAATGCTCAGTGAGATGAGTTATTGTTGTCGCATCAAATTGATCATGATCGGTTTTGAGGGCGGAATACATCGGCTTCAGCATAAAACTAACGTTGACCTAAAGATCTTTACTGAATTTATATGCAGTATTTTGTACCAGGTTACAAAAGTATTCTTTTTGAATTGATCAAATGCTCTATTGATTCAGAAGTCAACCTTGAAGGATTGAGCTGCCAAAGGTACTCAATGAATTCCTTGCTTTTCTTGTAACGTCTGAACAAGCAAGTCTGTTCAAAATTCTGAAATCTAGGGTTCCATAAAATCATTTCCTGTGGCTTCATTCCTGGAATAAAACCAAAACCTTTGACTTTCTTTCATCGGTCTTCATCAAACTGGAAAATCGCCTTGGTATAAGAACACACCGACACTTTTGCTGAAACAAACGAATCAAGGGGAAACCGGATGGCAAGTAAGTTGTGCCGTACAAAATGATGATCTTCAGCCAACAAGGGCAATAAGACGAGGTTTTCGAAGGTTCTTGTGTTTCTGGCGGATGTACAAAAGGCAGCAGTAGAGAACATAGAACAGACAGACCGTCAGAACACATACAAGATAAGAACATAATGGCGAGCATTGGGACCGCGGCACGAACCGGGGGAAACTTTCCCTCATTCCGCTCCGTCTTACGGTTCTTTTACAACTTTCCGAAACTTGTACATAAGGTTGTGTGAATAATGACTATGCCATGCCTTGGGTTGAACCGAAAAGGAATCGAGGGGAGATTCTCAAGTCCCTGCAACTCAAACATTTCTAGGTGCCTAAAATACAAGAGGTCTGCTGGTATACGTACATACAAGTGGGTCGAAGCGGTGGGAGGACGGTTCCGAGTGGCGGCATCCTGCGGTGAGCGTTGGAGTAGTAAACAAAGCTATGGTTCTAAGGGTCACTTGATCAAATAGTCTTTATAATAGAAAATATAAATGGAAAGCACATTCTAAGGACTTTTATAGTCTCACACATTGAAAAGTTAGTTTCATTAAAAATCAAGCCTAGAATAATAAAATTATGTTGTCAAGTTTTAGAAAAACCTTTGTTCTGAAGTGTACAATTCGCACAAGCTCATTTCGCAGGCCTTCATTCTAGTTGAAGTTTGAGAGAAAGTTACACGCGGTTCTGAAAAGACAAAATTCATGAATGAGCTCCACAGTTTCAATCATGTTACTTGAAGTTAGTAAAACGAAATAGGTACCTGTAAACTCCACCTGTCTCCAAGGCTTCTTCTCGCTTGGAAGGTCCCAGAATGGAAGCTGGACTTGGGTATCCGGGTGGTACTGGCGACGATCCATCGATCCGTCCTTTCCAAATCTGTAGGTCCGCAAAGTATCAAAACTGGTTCGAGCTTCATAGGGACTCCAAGCCAATACCATGAACTTGGACAGATTCTTCAGACCATCAGGATTGCGTCTATCGAACAAAGATCCGGAGCGTAGGCAAAGCCCCTTTGCGGTAGCTTCCAATTCAATGAAAGTTTGTCCGTGGTTGCCAAAGTCGACATTGAGGGTTACAAAGACGGTCATCTTGGTGTTTTCCTGGTAAGTTCGGTACAGTGTGTTGACAACGAAAAACATGTTGATGTAGGCAAATGTGGAAGATTCGTGACCACAGATTGGAAGTTCGATGGCGAACCGGGAGAGGGAGGCTGCAGGGACCTTGTCGCAGATATCAGTCATTAGCCAAGCTGTTCCAAGTGGTCGGTCGGCGTAGTAAGTTTGAAGGATCACTGAGAATGTGAAAGGCTTGACCGCTTCGAAAAAGGCTCTGAGGGAGATATTGTCAGCATAGGTCCAGTTTCGGGAGTAGTTTTCGGCGTTACACCTGTAATCAGGTAATTCGCTTTGAAACCTTAAAGCACTTGTGGAAGATTACTGGTTGAATGGGTATCTCTTACCAAAGGATGCCGATGTGAAGATCAAGTTTGGATGGTAGGTTTCCTCTGAGATGGTTCGTGAACCGCAGGAGCTGGGGTCCGAAGTTTCCATCTTTGAAATTCAGGTCTACAGCATGAAGTTCCTAACGAAAAAATTCAGATGTTGACATTCTTGCAATAACTTCACAGCAGCAGCAGCAGGAAATTAAAAAGAACTTACTTTAAGCTGAGTCAAGTACTTGAGAAAGTTCCAGTCAAGTCCCAAGGTCGATGGATGACCAACAGCGACCTTCAAGACTTTGAGCATGCTTAGAGCAGAGGCAACCTGATCGTCGTCATCATCGCTATCGGAATCGCTGGAAACGGACGGTACTTCCATCGGGTCCCATTCTGTATCGCCATAAGGATGCAGCTCAAGATGCTGCAGCTGCGGAAGAAGGCCGGAAGTCAAGTGGGAAAGGATTTCGTTGATGCAACTCACGATTTCAACAGTGCCTTCAAAATGGAGATTAAGCTGGGTGAGAAAGCTAAGGTCAGAGTTGAATAGGGCTGAGGACGCTGCTTCATCTGGTTTGCCATCGAAATTGAGGGTCAGATTTTTGTGTCGCCGGAAGCGTTCAACACCGTGACGCAAAGCTGTGGTTGAGCTGGAGTTTTCGATTGTGGGGTGGACTTTTTGCTCAAAGGCTTTTGTCGCTCCAAGACACCAGGTTTTGCAGACAAGGCTGACAGATTTCAGGTCACAGAAGTCAAGATTATCGAAGATGGTTTCAAGTATCTGTCGAATTTAAGGTTGGCCACTGATCAAGTTGAATTTTTGGCACAATATTAGGATAGGAAGATTTCAGAAAGGATCAAATTTTTAATTTACCACAAGATTGCAGCTCCAGGAGCCAAAAGTACTGCAAACGACCGCCATATTTGCACTGGAGCTTTTGAATACAACGACGAAGAAATTTCACTATGACAATTTTTTGATGCTCACTCAATGAAGAAAAACAGTAAAGTGACAGGGGCTCGTCTTCTTCTGCCAGCAGTTATCAATTCCTCTTTCTGTTCAGCCTCCTTGTGAGATTCATCCACTATGGATATGACCTGGTCAAGGGTACTGACTGAATGGATCATCATAGCCAGCCACCTTCTGGGAAATGCAACTAAAATTATTTCGTCAGAAGATTATGAGGTTTCAAGAGGACTAAAATAAACTTGGAGCTTCAAAGCCTGAGGCTGAATAGGTTCTCGTATACCCTTGAGGAATGAACGGTTGGTATTCATTAGACAAATCCCACTTTTTTGATTTGGGAAACTTTGTTTCCTGTATATTTCGTAACTTAGCTTGTGTATTTCATATCCATCCATGAAGGTTGCACTATCTGACTACAACAAAGTCAACACTCGCATAGAATACGATGAAAACAAGAGGATAAAGTATGCGCGATGCAATTAGAATTTCTATTGATGGATTTTCGGCTCCGGAATTTTCGACAGAAGCATTTCCGTAACGTTCTCTCGTAATCTTTGCTCCATAGGATCCATTCGCTTCCATTTGAACAGGATACTATCCTTCTTGGGATCGTAGCCGGGAGAGTAGGCTTCCCACTGTAAATCAAAGATATAGAGTATTATCTATCCAATGTTTATAACGAAATAAGTAGGGTTTTTTAATAACAATACAAACCTTGTTTCTAACTGCATCATAATCTTGATTATCTTGACCATTAGCATAAAGTCGGGGACAATCAAACATGGTCTGCGTGTACATCTTCTGGACCCATCCTACCTTATTCTGAGTCCATCTGCAAACAAGAGTGATTAAATTATGAATGTGAATTTCACAATTCCCAAACAAGAGACTTTGAACTGATTGACTCACTCCCAACGTTCTTGGGTCGCTTCCCTATCATCCAACCACCGCCATTCCTTGAGCTTGGTGTCGTGTTTGTGGTACTTGTCCCAGTTCATTCGTTCGATATCCTCAACGATCCCTTCAGCATCACCAGGCTCATTCCAATCGTAAACCAGGAGTTCAGAATGTTTATCCAGGAAGGGCATAGAAATGGTCTTGTAAGCATCTTCCAGATCTTGCAGATATTTCAGATGGAACGTCTTTTCCTCTCCTTGACCCCGCTTTTTTAAATTTTCTAGCACCACTTCAGGACGAGCGTCCAAATAAATTGCAAGATGAGGCTTGAAAGGACCGTAGTCGATACGGGTGATTCTTTTCTTATACGATTTCAATTCTATAAAGTAAAATCATCGTTGTTAAAACCTGTTAAGTTACAGCAAAGGAACCACTTTATTCTTCGGTGTGCATACCATTCTTGTTGTTATAGCCGTTTCGAACATTAGCTTCCATAAAGGCCAGATCCGTCCAGAAACACCGCTCAATGACTACACCCTGGCCAGTGTTGAAAAGATGGGCAAGGGCGTCTCCGTACTGTTCAAGCTTGAGTCTTTGGTACAAGAACTGGAACATAGCTGCGTTATCGTGCTTGGGGTTCTGCAAAGCAATCAACTCGTTCAAAATTTCCAATCATTTATAATCACAATCGACAATCTTCAATCAAAATTAACCTACCTTCACAAACTTGTCAATATCCATACTCTGCATAGATTCCGGTAGTTCAGGATCGAGATCTCTGAAATCTCGCCCCAGATGATCGATGTAATAGTAATCAGCGGTGACCATGGGCATATACACCATGTCCAAGTCATGAGCCAATTGCCGAGCAAACGCAGACTTTCCGATGGCTGGTGGACCTTCAACAGTGATCAACATGGTATTTTCATCGAACCTTTTCAATGTTCCATCGAACCAAGCAACTACTTGATTGAATCCCTTTTCTGCAAAGTAAACCAATGTCATCTCAATCAGTGCTAATTTTTCATCTTTCAAAAGCAATAAAAATTCGTTGTTTTACTCACCTTTATATGGCCAAGGGGCAGGTTTCTCGACTGGTGGCAACGTTTCTTTCATGGCTCTGCTAACGATCGAAGCCGAAGGAACGTACATGTTGGGTCGAACTCTTGAAGACAGAATTACAAGCCCTTGCTTGCCCCGAAGGGCACACTGGCCCAGTCGGAGTGGCGTCGTGGTCATTTTCCAATCAAATTAAACTATTATTTACAACAACCGCTCGATCAGACCAACTAAAAATCCCGAGGTCAAAAATATGACCGCGACCAAAACAGTGAACACATTTGAAGAATTTCCCTGGATCTGCTGAGCAGTTTGAATTTTGCCACAGTTTCGCTCGATTCTACCGTCACATAATAGATGGCGCTAGTGAGATAAGTTTGGTTCTTCAAGCTGCATTTTTACCTGGATCTTGGTTGCATCTTCTTCCACCAACCTGTATAAAATATCGCTTTAAACTTCAAATTAAAGGTTGAAAAGACACACACTAGTTTCAGTAACATTTCCGAATTTTGTCCTGAAATTATAGATTTTTTCTGACGTTTTTCCAGCTTTTACAGCTTCGCAAACGATAAAGTTCCCATTCACTTTTCCCCTTGAGGAAAACATGCTGTACAAAACAGGCAGAGGGAGCCAAACACCCGTGCAATACAATAGAACACGCGTCGTTCTGTAATGTTAAACACCATTGAATTTTCGCGCAAGCATAATTAATTAACGGCTTTAATTCGCAGAATCAGCGCAAATATTACCGGTACACTAATACTGCTCGCAGAATTGCACAACATGCATGGAACTGGGCTGTGCAACTGCTCCTGCCTATAACCGGCTTTGGCTCACCAGCTGACAGCTAAGCCTCTATAGCTCAGTGGTTAGAGCACTGGTCTTGTAAACCAGGGGTCGGGAGTTCGATCCTCCCTAGGGGCTGCGTTTTTTGCTCCATTGATTTAGATTTTTCCCGATAGTTTTAGCTCCCAAGTTGTTTAAATACCTTGATTTCGTTGATTAAATTTATTTTGATGCTATTTAAGGCCTCAATCGATGTTTTCTCAATGCAAAAAACATTTTTAGTACTATCAGAGCTCATGTATCTAGTCTCCAGATGTGTGGAACGTCCTGCAGATGAAAAGAAGGCAAGACATCTGCAATATTAGAACTAAAAAGAGAAAAAGCCTCTCTTTTTCCTCTTGGTTAATTTCACCGGAAGTAAGTTTAGCAAAAGAAGCGATATTGCTGGATGAGGTTGCCAATTCCATTTTTCTCTTTGTACTTTGTACCGTATGCATTACCTTTTTTGAAGGATCAAGATTCGAAACAAGTCGGGCTCAAACGTCGAATTTGCTGACTTGAATCAAAAGGTGATGACATGACAACATCGTCAGCGTCAGCAGCATATAGCGACTTCAAACACATGAAAGAAACAGATTGACCAGTTCGGTCATTAGTTCGGTTCAGTGCACAAAGTAGTAGCGCTATTCGTTCGGGGGCTGTATTGTGGCGCTTTTTCACGCTCCGATAAATCCGCGCGAAAAGCTTTTCTATTCACGTACGCGGTTGGCTGGTGTTGATGTTATTGCCAGAATTTTCTCAACTTGTATTTCCTGTTCCGATTCATGGACATTCTTTTGAATCAAGTAACGAACAAATGTCATGAGCCATGAGTAACATGAGTTGCGAAATCTTTCAGAGATTTAACGGCGTTTTGAACCATCTCGAACAGCAAAATTCAAGTCACCATATATATAATTCACCAACGCTACGTTCTCATATGGATTTTGGACTGCATTTTGGATCGCATGTCATTGCAGTTATCGAATCTCCTCATAGTCCAAAAACCCGGGTGTTTTTGTTTGTATATTTTATATTCCAAAGCTGGTTTAGTACTACAAGACTGAAAGTTGCAGCCTTTTGAACGGAACCCGTATTGCTAGTGCTGCACACCTTTCCGCTTTCCCCACCTTCTTTACGAGAATATAAACAAGATGGCACGCAACCCGCGTTTTATTACCGCGATAACGTCAATCATTTAATAATACACACGTACATATACTGCATATTGCTGTACCTTTCTTTCACCCTTCCAGCAAACTTTCAAAGGTTTCTTTCCTCCAATTTACAACAGTTTTTGTTGAGCCTCTGTCTGACGCAATCTGCCACTTACCTTCACCTGTAATAATACAAAAGCATCAAAGTGCCCAACTCTCCCGCCTCAAGTTTCTCTCTAGAATCCCCGGACCAAACCCAAATTCTCCAAAAAGTTTAACCAAAAAATGCCAGAGCATTGTTTTTTGTTTACCTGTAAAAATCTGTTACTTTTTTT
>JAQGBJ010000912.1:0-29588 GCA_034698345.1 Sphaeridia pumilis | reverse complement strand
AATCTCCAGTAGCATGGGAGACACCTTTGGGATGGTGTATTAGTGGTCCATACGATGACAAATCTTTGACACGTAAAGATTAGATGTGAATTACGTGCAAATAAACAGAAATGACGATCGATATTTGCTTGACTCTGAGATACAATCTTGTGTTACTGATGATGTTGGTAGTAAGGTCTTGTTGAAATTGGAATTTGTTGACGGTGAAAAAGATTCAGCTATGCTGAAACGGCGAACAACATTTGATGACGAGAGATGGAACGTTACAGTAATGCTTGATGACAATGAGATCGAGTTACCTGAAAACAAATTGCAAGCATTACTGAAACTGAACTTGATGGAGAGAAAGATGATAATTGACGACAGATTGATTACAATTGATGAAATGAGTCATGAAGGAAAAGTATTGACTGAATTTGCTCAAGATGAGTCTTACCCTGATGAAGATCATTTATTGACATCTAGACAGACTATTGATACTGAAATTAAGGTCTTGAAGCTCTGTCCCAGAGTTACGGGGGGAGGAATGACTATTCTGAAAATGAATGGAAGATTTGATCCTGGAATTTATGATGAAAAAATAGCTAAAAATCAATTGATATTAAATTCGAGACATTTGACTTATGTGTCCGCTGACAACAATGATCCTGAAGCGTGGACTCGAAATCGTTTTCTGAATGGTTCTGCTAGAGGTTTATCAAACTTGGAAATTCGCAAGAATGTCAAATTGAACTTGAGACAAAAATGGAAACAGAGTCGACAGTTGGCGGATCTGTTCTGACACGCTGGATGCAGGAATATGTGCCTGTACTGAATCTGAGAAATAAATGGATTGATCAAAATGAGAACCTGAAAACTGAAGTTGAGATGATAACTGATGGAATTATGACACGGAACATGTGGCCAAGAAGCATCGGCATCGCAGTTCACCCTGGACAAGACGGCATCGTTCGAGTAGCTGACGTGAAGACCACTGTAGGAACCTTCCGACGACCGATATCGAAGATGTGCAACCCGAAGTTGGTTGAACCACTGCGTGTCCCAACGGGGGGCGGAAATGGTTGCGACGGAAATTGATTTAGTTTAATTTTTATTCACATAATTTTCTTAGCTTTAAGTTACTATGGATATTTCCATAGTTTGATTGATTACTAGCCGGTAGCTTTAGTTTTCATATAAATGTCGGGCGGAGAAGTGGAGGAGCAGTTGTATTTTGGAACTTGAGAAAGGAACATTAAATCCTAACTTGAGTCTGACTGGATCTGTGTTGGAGCTTCTTTGATTAGGGCTAATAGATCCTGCTGAACACGCTGTATGTTCAAAAATTCTTCGGTGGTTTGTGTCATGACATGAGTGTATCAACATTCCCCAGAGATAGCTTCTTGATCGATCCTGTTGGAGACGTTGTGAAGTGTGTATTTTGCTCTGTAACATTCAAACTTGCTTCAATCAAGAGTCGAATCAAGTCAAGTTGTCTAAATCAGAAATATTATCGCACATGTAACTGGGAAGAAGGCAAAAGAAATGTTCCATTGATTGAAATTGAAAGGATGGAATTCGAAGACAACTTTTTCAGGCAGTTATGTCAAGCTCGTCATATAGTTTGAACATTTAACATCGATCACGCAATGTTTATCTTCAGTATCGTAGCTTCTTCAGTCGATACTTGTTGATGGACTCGAGTTTGTTGACTGAAAGTCGTCGTGAAGAATAAGCTCGGAAAGGAATTTCAATGTTCAATGAAAAACACAGTTTCCTCTGTTATTCTTGTGGTGAAAAACAAAATCCGAAAAAAATTTGCTTGATCGTTCCAGAGTTGAACAAAGACCACTCACTATTTTGAAGTGGGAGTTTGCAATTTCCTCATCTACGATAAGACAAACGATGAGTCTTTTTTAACAGCGTGTTCTCAATGTCGTTTCAGCGGGGCTCTCCATCAAGTTTTCAAGTGTGAAGATAAATCCTTGTGTCCATCGTGTGAAAGAATGTGACTCCTGTCCTGAATACGGTGCATTTATCTGCGCTACAATGTATACAGAACCTAACCATCGCAAATATACAGATCCCGGGTCAACAAATCTGTTTTTACAAAACGATTAATAACAGAAAGGGTTGTGTCAAACGTTGTCCGAAATTGCGATACATCAGATTACGATAGTCCCGACTCTGGAATTGATTGAAGTATATCAATTATACAAGAAAATCTTTGCAGAAGTATAAACTATATAATGTGTGTGAATTTTATTTCTGTTTTCCCGAGAAGTAAGCATTGTCTTAAATTGAATCTCCATTGGTGTCATCGTATTATCGAACCTTGTTTCAACGAGAAATGTTCGTAGAAGTTGAATTTCTTTTGAAAAATTGAGCCGCTAACCGGAAGGTTCGGAATTGCGTTACATTACGTTCGTGAAGTTTTGACGAATTTGTTAGATTTTCTCAGGAAACTATAATATATGATGATTTGGAGAAATTCTCTGCTGTTAACTGAAAAAATATCTTTCGAAGAAACCCGCTCCGAAATCTCTTCCCTATTGATGTCATACATCAAATTTGTTAGTATGGAAAACAGTTACCAAAACAGAATACTCGCAATTGCAGGCATGCTGTTAATATATTTGAAATACATTCGGCATTATACCCGCAATTGTGTGTACACGCAAGTGCAGACACGTCTGACAACTTGTGAACATATGTTACTAAACTGACAAGTTTATACACAACGGGGATTTCTGTGAGGAATTCTAAATGGGTAGCGCTAGAGATTCACAGGGTTGAGATCTTCATCTGCTGCGTCCCAAATACAGGGTGTTTTTCAAAGAATGATTCACTTTTTGACGTAGTTTAGCTCGGAAACCAGCTGAGATTTTCTACTCTAGTTACGACGTATTGATAGGTTAGACAATGAACTTTCAATTTGTGAAAATCCCTGAGAAGTGGGTTTAGATATCTCCAACATGATAGGCTCGTGAACGCGGACGGCCTCTTGCGAAAGATAAGATTTCCAGAGGCCCTATGCTTCGGCATTGTCTGTAATTGCCAGACAAGGCTTGAAAACCCTGTTACGGTAAACAAGGGGAAATCGACGTCGTTCAGCGCCATCTACACCAAGCAAAGCCAACTATCTCGGCAGACTAAAACAGAGAAGGGAAAAACGGCTCGTGCTGGAAAGAGATGTGCGCGAACGACGACTGCTCTTCTTCTCGTTTACCGTAACAAGGTGAAGGAAGACGAAGGAATTCTAGGTGGCGAGCCGGGACGTTATGTATTGGCGAATCGCGTGATACTCATGCCGTCAATCATTCCTTACCGGCTCCAGATCTGAATCCACTAGTCCCAAGTGATTTTTAAGTTTAAAAAAAGCGCCTGAATTTTGAGCCCAAGCCAGGCCCCATAGCCAAAATGGAGATCTTCGTCAAGGCCGTGACCGGCAAGACTATCAACTTAGAAACGGCATCGACAGACACCGTTGAAAATGTCAAAGCTAAGATTCAAGAACAAGGTACGTTATCTTCAAATGCAGTTTGAATTTGTTGACTCTCTGCTGCAGAACATCTTTGATTTTGAACGGTGCGTGCATCGCCAGCCCTTTGAGTTTAATGTAGTTGCAAAGAGGAAACCTACCAAGGGTTTTGTATCAACTTTGTAGAATTCTAAAGCTGTAAAGATACAGGGATAGGTTCTGATTCAGTCGAATCTTCGAATAAGTAATTCTAAAAATTCAGTTTGTCATCATTCTATGGATTGAGGATTTGCTGCAATAATGTAGGTTGTGTCTCCAGTCGTTAATTGCTGCGCGAAATATCGAGAAGCATGGATTCTGATTTCGATCTTGAGCAATTTGTAAAACAGCCGAATGATTTTGATTTTGACAGACATTCTGTTCACTTTCAGAGGGATTGCCTGATCAACAGAACATGCTACACCGTGGTAACAAGCTGGAAGATGGGCGAACTTTTTCCGACTACAACATTCAAAATGAAGCCAACATGTACCTGGAGCCTCATGTTCGTGGTGGTATGCAGATCTTTGTCAAAAGATTCATCAGAGAAGACTTCACTTGAAGTTGAACCCACCGAAACCATCGAAAATGTGAAAGCAAGAGGTTGAGGCAAGAGATGGTGGGATGTGGAATGAATTTTTATGATTTTATTTGTAGCTTCAAAAAATGCTGAAATGAAGCTGTGATTTCTACAGGAATGTCAAGAAGCCTACAAGGCCTCATATTCAACGGTAGGACCCTTGAAAACATCCAAACTCTTTCAGACTACGACATTCAGAAGAAATCCAACCTTCCTCTCGTGCTACGAGTCGAACGGAAGGCCAATTTTTCCTATAAAAGTAAGAAATTTGGAAGAATCGTGCTTCAAGTCGACCCATCCGACACGATCGCCGATGTCAAGGCTAAGATCCAGGAAAAAGAAGCGGAAGTACCATCATATGACTGGCTCATGACTGTGTATGACCGAATGACAATAAAACAACATCAGTTGTGCGGAGCGTGCCCGGTATGGACCCGAAGGACGAAGTGGAAGAAACACTTGTGTGTGTTCGAGAACCGCCCAGAGGTACCATATCGGCTCCTTGAGACAGCCAATATTGCACTGCTGGAGTTTCTGCACTTGAAGTTGAGCGTTGTTTGTTACAACTTAAAACGACCTCGAGTGATTGAGCATTCAAAAATTATCCTTTCACCACTGCTTTTGTTAGTTAAAATCAACTAAGGACTTTACTCCAGCGGCATAATCTTAAGAAACGGTTCCCAAGAAAGCTAATAAACTTGGTAACTAACAAATAACAACCGTTGCAGGTGATAGGCGACATGTAAAAAAAAATATATGAGCTACATGATATAAAACTAGTAGCTGGAGCGTGAGGGTGAAACGGCATCGAAAATCCCCAGGCATCGCTGTTGATTAGTTCATCGGCAGGTTTAGTATGCGGGACAGTGGGTCATCCCAGCGCGATAATTCCGGACTGGACAGCCGAGAATAAGGGTGAATAATGGAGGCAGAGAGATGAGGAAGGAGAAGGTCGGGAGAGTGCAATGTTGAAGGGTGCTGGATGGTGGCGGCTGCATAATGAGCTTTGTTCCGAGGTCGGCCGAGCTAATGAGACAGCGGTCGAAGATGCGTGGTCGATTGTTTATCATTGGAGGCGACCAAGAAATGGCGAGGTCGTTGTGTTCGGTCGCTAGTGAAATCGAGTCTGAGATGCTTGACCTGCTTGGCGCCCGAGTTCATGGGAGGAAGAGGAGGCGACCGAGCTGCTGTTCATGCTGAAGCCTGCAGTGCCGACGTAGGCAAATGTCGGCAGGTCGGGCGCGGTCGTTGTAATGTTGAAGCATAGGGGCATTGGATCCAAATGGGCTGTAAATGTAAACATTGAGTTTCGCGTTGATGAATTGGTTAATTGAAGTGTTTTAACGTGATTAACAAACTGAGTTTGATGTGGAAATGTTCAAATGAGTATAGAGGTGAACTTGCTGAGCAAATTGAGTATGTTTGGTTATGATTTGACCTTCGAAACGTGAGAAATCTATGGAAGAATTGTGATTCTGGAATGCGAATTGAGCCTGGTCTGTGAGTTGAAAGGAAGTTGTTATTGCTGAACCAAGTGTCCAGTAGCAAAATGAATTATAGGAGCAGCTGAGCATAAAAAGATTCGACAAAAAAGTACGGTTCCAGTTGAGCTCTATGAGTTTTCACAATGAATATTCGCAAATTTGAACAGCAGAGAAAGAAAGTATGTCATGCGATATTCTTTTTGAGCTACAGATTAGTCAACAACAAGAAACAATTCATCAGGGTCTGCAGACCTCGGCGGCTCAGCGGTGGCTGTGGATTCCTGAGGTGAAACTGGAGCTTCCAGTTGTTGAGACGGTGAGTTCGGAGCAAGAGACTCAACGGAGATAATTACTGGAACGTCTTGATGCAAGCGGATGATCCATTCTTCGGGGACTGTGGGTTTGTTATGGACGACCCGAACGTGACAAACAGCATTATCGTATCTGATAAGTTATTTGCAGCAACGTCGGCACTCGGAACGATGAGGATAGGCTATGGAAGAATAATAATGGGGAGAGTATAAAAAAGTTAGGCTTATTCAGTAATAATCAGTGAAATTGGAATGAAATGAGCTGAGCAACTGACCTGAATGTTCTACCATGTGTCTGTCTAGGTCCTTTTTGAGTCTGAAGGCTATTTTACACTGCGTGCATCTGAATCCCCGTGGTACTTTAGAATGTGGGATCTTGAAGTAAAAATGTCTGCTACAATGCGTAGTGAATGTCTTGGAGCAACCTTGCTGATGACATTAGAAAAGACCGAGAACCTGAGGTGGAAATAAAAGAACTTCAACACGAGTTTGAGAAGGGGAATTAATTTATATGTGGCTCGAATGTAGATACTGAGGGCTAGTATAACTACCTTCATGAGCTGATCCAGTGTGTCTCTTCAGGGAAACTTTGGACTTGGAACACGCCGCAGTTAAGCCTGATGTTTGAATGGACTCTGAGGTGTTGTCTGGCGCCTTTCTTGGTATTGAAATTTGCTGAGCATCATGGACATGAGAAGGACTTACTGGTGGAGTGACAACAGGAATGCATCTTTAAACCTGCAGCCAGGATGAAGTATCGAGGACAAAGTGGGCACTTGTGAGTCTGTGGTCTGTGGAAGAAATGAATATAATTGTGTATTCAAGCTCTGAGCAATGAATAAAATTAATGTTCTCGAGTATGTGTATATTCGAGACTCACTGGCGTTCTTCAGCAGGTGGTACTCAACATGGCTTTACTACAGATGCCGTTATGGCTACGTACGCAGATATGACACTGGAAAGGAAGGGCGGCGTCAGAACCACAGCTTTGGTGAAATCTTATGTTCTGTTTGGTTTTGAAAGGACGGCTTTTGCATGGCAAACACCGATACTGCGTTGAAGAACCTGTGTAAATAAAATTACAATATCAAAAAGTTAGTAACTCGATTCCTGAATAGTTGTAGCTGAGCAAAGAATTTCGATGAATGCATTTTGTGTTGCTTTACCGTTTGAAACTTCCAGAACCAAGATATGCTTCGGGATTCGAAGAGCATTTCATGCTGTTGGCAGCTCTTGCGGTCCAAGGCCGGCTTGAAGTGTGGATTGGACACTATCACGCTGACTCAATATCCCGGAGTAACTATCTCGTTTGCTGGAGGTTTCTTGTTTTAGGTAGTTCTGGAAATTGCTGTGAACCACATGACACAGTGATGAGACAGCTAAAGCTGAAACCTGGGACCAGATATTTTCCACTTGAAGGCAGCTGAGCTTAAACATGAACTTATTATTCCCCAGCACCGCTACAAGTTCATTTGAAAAACAATCCAATGTTTTCAACATCCATACTTTATCACTCCTTCAACTCCTTCTCAAACTACTCGGCTAACATTCAGAATTCTCACTTTCGCTTTCCTCTTTAAAATCCTCAGAGCTGTGCTTTGAATTTTCATCTTCTTCCAAGCCACCTTCGTCTTTGTTGTCGGAATGGTTTGAGTCTTAAGTAACCGATCTACCACTGAGTCTTCACCAGGGTGTCCAGTGTCAAATTCACTTTTGTTAGCAGCATTTCCATGGTCCACGTAGTCCCAAGTCGGAACGTCAGCTTCGAATCCTGTCAAGGCTTTTTTGGGAGCTGCGGCCAGCGCTGAGTTGTCCCTTGAATTGATCGAAGACTCCGCTTGAGCATTCGCTAGAAAATTATCAACCTGAGCAGCTGTAAACTTCTTTTCTGGTTATTATATTTTTCAACCTCTGGCCAGTCAGTGATTCAAACTTGCATCACAAAAGGAAAATTATCCACATATAAGATTCTAGTGCACTGTTGATCCAAACCAGAGCTACAATAAACCTTTCATGTCCTTTTGTAATTGGAGCCTGAATCTGTCTACACAAGCTGTTGTTCTCGCTCAATTCAAAGCTGTGTCGTCTACAACTGCTGGCTAAATCAGACACTGACAACGTGTAATAATTAACGGCATTTAATGAGAAAAAGTTCAATAGCAAATCCTGACTGACATTAAAGTCCAAGTATCAAGTCCAGAAGAAGCAATACTAGCGGTTGCTGCATTATCCCGCGCTCTCAGGATTCAAAAATTCCTCAGCAGCCAATAGTACCTTAGAAGGCTAACGCACAGCCAATCAGGAGCAAGTCATTTCCTCGATCCTCTCAACTCCTTCCTCTCACCCAAGTCACTCGTCTTTGGTTTTCTTGACCGTTCACATCCTCCGGCATTCGTAGTCGATTTCAAATTTTGTTTTCTCCAAAAAGTTCTGCTGATTGAAAACGAAGTGAAACTGAAAAACGATTCTAGTGATTTCCAACGATATCTACATTCAACTTGATTTAAATAGCCAGTTTTTTCACGTGGCTTGATCATTTCAATGGAATAACCGCCAGCTGAGCAATAGCCGCCAGAACCCGGAGTGCATCTCGGGTATCTCATTATGCCATTTTCATCTCGTTTTCTGCCTCATAAAAGTTTGAAAATAGCTTCATTACTCTGAAATACTTCCCAAAATTCCTTAAAGTGATCATCTCCTGCTCAGTACACGTTCTGTTCTTGGTTTTCGCCTTGAAAATTTTGTGAAAATCGCTTTACTCTTACTCTTGTACATGGCGAATAGTTGGTCGTTTTCCTCAGCTCAGTACCAAGTTGTTCCTAGTTTTCCAATTCTAAACTTCTTTTAGACACTTTCCAGTTCAGTGCTAACTTGCTCATGTGATTTACTCAGATGCAATATTTTACTTGAGCGCTTCCTCATCCTCATAGATGGTTACAAGGTGAAAGTCGGGTGACCCAAAATTCGCAACACAGCAGCAGACGCAGACCACAATCAAAGTACGTGTTACCAGCTCAGTAAAGGTAAGCCATCTGTTCACATTCCAACCCAAGTGTCCGGGATTATTTGCTCATTGTTTCGGTTCTACATTCCGCAGACTTCAAGGAAACTATTCAGTCCATCATCCGATCCAAAGCGCCGCAAGTCAAATACACTGGGCCCTGTTGATTCTCCGAACTCACTCAGGAACTTGGTCTTGCTTTCATTCATTTCCTCCGCCCAGTCTGACCTTGGGAGACCCTCTTAAACAGCTTGACAGTCAACCCCCGCCCGCTGTGCTCAATCGATCCGTAAGTCGCGTTTTTTCTCAGCTCATGCAACTTCAAATAAAGTACACATTCGTTCCTTCTTTCTTTCCAGTAGAATTCCACCTCCGACTAAGACGACGAGACGGATAATTCCGTGTCTCCTGTGACACCAAAGGTAGCTGATGTTCCATATACAGTTATATATCTACTTGTAAACTTTCAATTTTACCAATCGTCTTTTCTTCAGGTGTCTTCTACCTCCGCTCAGCTTGATAAGGAGTAGGAACAACTTTTGGATCTCTGCCATGTAGCAAGGATCCGAAAATTCAGGCCAGTAAGTTTACGCAAAACCTAGCTTTCAAGATGCTATAAACTATTGCTATATATGTCTTACTTTTGTATCAGTGTTTTGTGTGCTGGAATTGGCTCAGCAAGAAAACTTGAAGTCTGCTGCTGAAAGGGACCGCATTGCGAAGGAGAAAGCCTCGCTGGAAAACCAAAACGCCATGCTGCTAAAACAACGAGAGCCTGGCTAAAGATCACGCACGCAAGGTAACCTGATCATTTCTTAAACCTGGAATGAAAGTTCACCTGAACAATGCTCATCAGGTAATTTCTCTTTTTCAGACACTCTTCAATTACACTTTCGGAGAACCTGCTGAGCTGAAGCCGTTTAAAGTCTCTGCCAATGCAAGAGCCGAGCTCAGCAACGCTATGGACTCCAAGAAGAAAATGCAGCTCCTTCTCTACAAGATTTGGAGCCAAGACAGCCTCAGAAACCGAATTCCTTCAAAAGACTTCTTCCTTTTGGACACCAAACTGAAAACCCTTCAAGACAAGCACCACCATGAACACCTCACAGAAAAATCGACCTCCGAGCTCTTCCAGCTGAGTGGGTTGCTATCATAAATGGTAATACCACCTCTCATTAAGAAACTCAGCGACTCAGTCATGAATCCATATACCTATGATATTAATTTTATGTTAATATTACTTTTTTCTATGCCTTTTCAGCCTTCTATGAACATGTCTGCCCAGCACTAAGAGACGAAGACTTCCCAGCCAACATCAAGAAGATGGTTTTCAATATGGCTCGTCGAGACATCACCGACATTCTCAAGTTCAAAAGGTCCTCTGGACGAGACAGCTGCCGTACACCACCATCACCCAACTCCGAAGCTAATGACTAAACAGGCGAAACTCAGCAATTTCCAAGAATAACATTGTCTTTTAATATTAATTAATGGCCCTTCGGTCACGCTGTGCTGTTCAATAGGTGTTAATGGATTTCATTTGTGATTAGCTATAAGCAATACCGTTTATATTTGTGGATTTCTATGTATTATATCGGTTGTATACCTCGGTCGAACCAACGGCGTCGTTTATTCAGCCGCTAGGGGCAACCGCGTTTTCGCTACCGCGTACAGTAGGGACCAAGCATCCTCGTTAACGCGACCGCCAGAGCGGCAGTAGCAGTGCACCATACATCCGACCGCCACCTGCGGAGGTTGCATCAGACCCCAAATTCGACCGCCGCCAGAGGAGGTTGCATCAGACTCGATTTTTGACCGCCACAGCCGCGGTAGCAGCAGCATCTCTCAGCTGCCGAGTGCATCTCCCTAGTCCGACCTCGCATCATCAGCTCAATGCGGCGCCGACCTGGCTCGGTTGCTCGCATCTCTCTACCTCCCACTTCGTGCTTAGCAAACAGGCTGGAAATCGCCGCTGCAAAAAAAGTGAAAAATCGCTTCCTCTCCGTATGCGATCTCTAACTCAATATTACCTGACGAAAACACTTACTTAGACTATGGGTCTGTAGATCGTTATACTATGTATGATTCTCCACTTGGTTCTGCTTCGTCCTGTATTTGGTTCTGCAATGGTTCTGTATTTCGTTATACTGTGTCTCTTTATTGTTCTAATATGATACATACTGCATTTGGTTCTGCTGTAGTTCTGTATTTGGTTATGATATGATTCTTCATTTCGTTATAATATGGTTCTGTTATTGGGTTTTGCTATGTTTCTGTTATTGGGTTTCATTATGGTTCAGTATTTGGTTCTGCCATGGTTCTGTAGTTGTTTCTGCTATGGTTCTGTACTTGGTTCTGTATTCGGGTCTACTATGGTACTGCATTTGGTTTTGCTGTGGTTCTGTATTTCGTTCTGCTGTGGTTCTGTATTTCATTCTGCTGTGGTTCTGTATTTCGTTCTTCTATGGTTCTGTTCTGTATTTCGCTCTGTATTGTTCTGCTATGATTCCGCAATGGTTTTATTTTTCGTTCGGTTCTATATTTGGTGTTGCTTTAGCAAGTTGCTAAAGAAGAATGTTATTCAATGCGTTTGAACGTCAGAGGTTGAAATTTTCCATGATGATGAATGACTTATGGGCTTTTCAGAATATGTTGCATGTTCTGGGTGCCACAAATGTGTGGTAGAGTGAAGTTCATATGCTTTTTAAATGGAGGGTGGGGGAGTATATCGAATGGTGTTGTCTGTCTGTCCGTCTGTCTGTCTGTGAGCAGTATGTATTTTGCATGTGAAAGCATAGTAGAACTGTATTATTTGAACGGTGATGCGAGCTCACAGTTTTTCAGACGATCTCATAAGGCTGTCGTACTTCGTAACCAGCCTAACAAGGAACGAATGCCCGAAGTGACACCAGGGTGTAGTCAACCCAAATGTCCTTTTATGGTCTCACGACAGCGCTTGATGATGAAGCTGGAGGATTTCTCCTGATGATTTTCCATGTAGACCGCCGCACAAAACCAACAAATTTTCCTGTCTTCACACAACACTGAAACGCTCGTCACTGCATAGCTCGTCAAGCATTCCGACTTCCAGTTCTTATTATAGTCGGCTTTATTCAACGCGGAAACACGATACATGGAGCCGGTCTGTGGAGGGTCAAGGTCACGGCCGTCGACTTTTAGTACGAACAGCCACGAAGGTTCGATCAGAGGGTTAACGCGACAGTTCTCAAGGGCTGCAGCGCTGCTGGGACCTGCGCCTGCAGCGCTTTTGGGACCAGCGACTGCAGCGCTGCTAGGACCTGCGACCGACGCGCTGCTGGGTCCTGCGGTGTCAACGGTTCTAGTGATGTTGCCCCCTTGGGCTCCAGCGTCAAGGGTCCCAACGTCGGTCGGGGCATGGGCTCCAGCGTCAAGGGCCCCAGCGTCAGTCAGGGCATCAGCTCCAGCATCTGTGACACCTTGGGCTTCGATGGCTCCAGCGTCAACAGCTCCAGGGACGTTCCTTTCAGCGTCCACCTTGACCTTGAGCGTTTCAACTATATTCTTCCAGTCGATACTATTCCTCGGAAGCGGTTATTTCATCTTCCTCTTCAATTTTCGGCATAATATCGACCGAATTTTCTTCAAAAAGAAACTCCTTGTCCCAGTCTTCCTGGCTGGAATCCCGCTCCGAATTCTTCTTGACGAAGGTCTTCTTGGGCCCCGGATCAGACTTGATGAGCGACACAAACTCGGTCTGCGGCATGGACTCGAGCGACTTTCTAGCTCGGGTCATGAGGCCTTCAGCCGCTCGATGCGCTTTCCAAGCGCTGTAATTACGCTGGCTGTTTGTTGGGTCGTGAGGGCTATCTTCATCCTTGACGCTTCCGGCGGCACTTTCAGCGGCACTTCCGGCGACGGCGCTTCCAGTCGGACTTTCATGGACGCTTTCAGCGTTACTTTCTTCAACGTCGCCTTCTTCAGCACTTCCCTCAAAGCTTTCATCGACGATTTCCTCCTCCTCGAGATCAGCGGCCCTCGTCGTCCTCGGCGGTGGTGGTTTCAGCAGACGAGCTCAAGTATACCGTAGAGTCCATTTCCTCGAACGGCACTTGACGAGCCTTGCGGGAACGGGTCACGCGACCGGAAACTTTGGCAGGATTCTTGGCACAACACTTGTTGTTGGCGGCGGTTGGCTGGCGGTTGATGGTTGTAGTTGATGGTGGTGGAGGTTTAGCTGGAGACTCTGAACGCTTGTATCCCAAAAGTTGGAATGACCGCTTCTCGGTCAGCTCCCTGGCTTCATTTGGACTTTCCCTGCCAATTTAACTCTCCTTCAAAGCCTGTAAGTTGGAGAGACTTGATGAATAATTTATCCCTTCCGTGTCCAGGTGGGTTTTTCAACCCGCGTTTTATTCCACTAGTCAGCTCGTGCATCTTTTAAAGTGTAATTTGGTTCTGTTCCAGAAAGAGGACTCGGATTGATCTTGAAAAAATGTTTATAAGCAGCCCGTATTGATCCAACTCAGGCCTTGGCACTAATAGTCGGGAAAAGACCGAGACTGATAGGCTAACGCACGGCGCAGAAAGCTGTTCGAGAGCTACCATCAAGTCGGCAGCAAAGGTTCGGATCGCTAGAGGCTGCAGAGGGTTGTCGATTTGATCCGCAATCAAGTTGTTTACTGTTAACAAAGGAACTTCAGAGACAACCAGGTCCAACAAAAGGCGCAGTACAATGAGAACCTGAAAAGAGAAATAGGTAACTATCAGTATCTGTTGGTTTCGATAAGGGCTCGACAATTCTGATCTATATTTAATTCAACAAACAAACGAGACTCCCGACAAAGTGCATTATCAAAACAAGGATCATGACTTAACCATCACATTATCAAAGAGAAATAGTAACTAACCGTCAATAATAGTTTGTCATAGCTCAACCGCTGAAGGATTTCAGAGAGAGTGAAATGAGCCTCCGAATTGGCTTTCAGTAGATTCAGTCCTTCAGGAACGTGAATAGCCAATTTAAGGACCATGAAGATTCGTGGATTGAATTGAGACTCTTGGAAACATCCTTGGAGACACGTTAACAGCTCTGTGTAAGGAATCTCGAGTGGCTTCACCTTAAGTAATGCAATTAACACTTTTTCGCTCGCTTCACTAACACTTTTCAAGAATTTGAGAAACATTGGCACACTCAGCACTTGGTTGGGAAGAATAATCAGTCAATCAGTCAACTGGGTCGAATCGTTGATTAGCGGCTCCATTTTAAAAAAGTTTTCAGTTAACAAAGGATTAGAGTAAGACTAATCAAACTCACGATGACATCACAACTGTTTCCAAATTAACGGCTCACAAACTAGATACTCTACACCAGCCAAAGGTGAAGAGGGAGCTGTTGGAAATGTAAAGCTAACTTGGCGTCTTATGAAAGAACGGGGACGAGTGTCCGTTAAATTTAACAGCGGAAACAATACTGCACTCAACTAGCCAACAACAAAGCGGGGAGATGTATTCGACTATTACAACTGCGAGAGACGCTAAAAACTAAATCAATATCGCGCCGAACAGTGGAGGAACTCTGGGTTTGAGACCCCAGCGGTAAAGGAACTCCGGGTTTGAGACCCAAGCCTACAAAGGGTCGAGTTGTGCTACATTGAAACAAGATGTCAACAACGACGTATAGGCAGAGAGCGACACAGGCAGCTCTGAGCGAAAGATAAAAATAAAGAGAATCAGGGCCAGTAGCTTTTCAATCCGCTACAATATCCAATACTAACACAACAAGTCAGCAGATTCCAGCCTGACGAATGAACGTTCAAAATACATTAGCCATGAATACAGCATGACATCAATAACAAAAACCGAGATAGTCCCTTGGTGTGCTAAGTATATCCAGGTTGCAGCTTGACATCATAACCACCCTTCAAGCTAACTTGGTAAAGGGAAAAGGAACTTATGAAGGTACAATCGATGACGAACTTACAAGAGAATATATTTTTTCGAAGCAAAGTGCAGTTGTAGTGAAGGAGATACTGGACTAATAAGCGGTAATGACAGCATACATATGGGAGATTTAGCACCACCCGAGATTGAACAATGATAATTGATTATCAATGACTACGCACGAGTAAATCGCACGGAAACGTGCACGTTAAAGAGATCCCTGTCTGAATCTATAAATAAAATGTTAAACCAAGGCTGTAACAACTTAGTTCCTTTATGACGTAAGTATCTGTAAATACAAGATATGACCACCAGTTAGACGGTTATAAATATACACACATAAACGAAACTTATCCAGGTCCCAAGCTATAACTTTCGCAATCTTTCATGGTATAACTACGCACTTTCACAAAGTATGAACAGAAGAAAATGAAGGTTGATTTCTGTCTACCTGTAAATAATCACTTCAGCTCCATGAAATAAACAGGTTCCAGTCTATTAGTCCGTATGCGTCTCGGGTCTTATTACGTTTAGCATCAATTCAAAAGGGAGAAGAGAGCCGGTGAAACTCAACTACGAGTAAAAACGAAACATTTTCAGCGATAGCAACTAACCTCCCCTTTTCAAATGACTGAGTTCGCGGCAATATTAATACCTCCTGTACCAGATACAAAGTAGGTTAAAACTGTCACCGACATCTGGGTAAATCCACTTTCCGGTCATTCGGGAAGGTCAAAGACGATATGAGTTCTGTTTAATTACGTGTAATCAAGTTGAAGTGTTAATGACGAGCAAAGCGAAAGTGAAAGAAACAAACATAACTTTCTACAGTATTAGCGTTTCAGTATCATCAACCACAAATCCCACTAATCAAAATCCAACGCCGTAGAACATCGAATTATTGTGAAATAACCAGATGATTTCTTTAATTCACAAAGAACTACAATACGGTTTTAGCATGAACAAGTAGGTCCCAGATATTCAATAGGGCCTAGGCATCAAAGGAAAATACGTCCTTAGATACTTACCTCACTTAACGCCTCAACATAAAAGTTAGCGATTTTGATACTTAGTTAACCTGTTAAATCAACATACAAATACACCATTCTTTCGTTACTACATATATCACTTGAAGAAGGGTTCGGTCATGCACTAGTTAGTGTTAAGAGTTAGTGTACTTCCTGGACCGAAAGTTTTGTTAGAGAGGAGAGAGAGACAGGACCGATAAAAATATATAACGAAGAATTAACGGGTTTGAACAAGTGCATGATTCTCACAAATAAAGGATTATATGGTGGACACGGAATCAAAAGAAAAGTAAAGGGATTGGAACAATTCACTGTTCGCTAAGTCTTTCAACTTTACTCTCCACTTGTAATAGACTCCAACGGCTCATGGAAAACCGATAAAGATAGAAATTAGTGTAGAAAATAGCAAAATTCTAACTAATAATACGTCTCTTTTCAGTTGAGTGGCAGAAGGTCCGAAGTGGCAGAAGATTGCTTGGAAAATGGATTCACATACTGAACATGCTAAGAAATGGTTAGTCCATAATATTGCTAACGTTCAAATGATCCTCCAAGTGCCAACAAAGAGCGGAGCACAATACTCTGACATAAACAGTCAAAAACAGCGAATAGGTCATTTTTCTGTATTTTATGAGGAAACTATGACACCAAGCGAAAAGTTCTTATCACAACTGAAGAGAGACAAGGAGGAGAAACGATTGCAAATATTGCATTCGATGATGGAGAAATACACATCTAAATCGAACTTATGTCCGGAAAACAAATCAGATTTATTCAGATGTATTAGTAGTCTAATTCGGACGTCCATAGTAACGAATACAGTAACTCGGACTGAAGTGCAATTGAAGAATAAGGTGAAACAGATTCGAAGCTCCCTATCTGATAGAATACCCGCGGAATTAATTGGAAAACCTCGAATAGTGTTCTGGGAAAGCTTGAGAAACATCCAACAAAGAAGACAACTACGAGCGAAGAAACGAAACCAGCTAGTACATCAAATTAAGTCGCGAAACAAGAGAAAGAACAATAATAGACTTGAATCAGTTATCCATGTGATCCCGAATAAACCCGAAAAAGAAATAATCTAGAAAATAAGACTTACACTGATACTTCTTTCTACTTTCACAGTTTTAACTGCTTCCCTTCACTTACGAACTTCTTATAGCTAATGTGAACCAGAATAAAGAAGTAAAATCCTTTGAAAACTATACTAATACCGGTGAAGTAATGAAGGTTTTCCAACTATGGACATCACGTATTATTAACAGCAGAGGACCCACTCGAGAAGATTGGGAACAGCTGATCCACGGCTTCGCTCAGACACCGGTTTCCCTCGGGCTATCATCCATCATGAAACGAATACAAATTTGCGTTCAAAATACGCAGATCATTGTCTCAAACTATGAAACTAGAAACGGAACTCCAATGAGCACCGGCGGTAGAACTCACAATAACCATCAAAGAAAGGCCAAAACCAGTTCGACGGAGACACAAAACACCAGTGACATTCAACCGCCGTTTGAAAAAGATCCCACGAAATTATCGGAAGCGTCTGTGTCACTGCTATCGTTTCCATTTGAACCATATATCACTCATCATTGGGAACACCAGATACCACCACAGTTCCTACCACAAATGGCGACGAAACTGGCAATTACGTACTACTTAATCGTGATGAAATTACTACGAGACCACCCAATAACATTTCCGGATAGAGTTCAAGAAGCCAACGAGAGATTCTCTTTGATAAGAAACGGATTTGTTCACAGTGGGGGACCTCTGACGTACCAGTGGAATAGGCTGATGGAGCAATGGGTTGACTCGCCAGAGACTAAGCCCGTAGCAATAACAATGAAGACCATTAATGTATATCTCGAATTGAATAATAAGTGGGGCATGCCAACTTCAGACACAACATCGAGCAGTAGTAGTAGTAGTGAATATACACCAGGCAGGAGTCCAGTGCAAGGCATACAGGACAATCGGGAATGCTTGCTGAAACTACATACCCAGTTGATCGGGTTCGATGGGGTGATCCCAGCACAGACACAGAAACGTTTTTATCTCAATTTGAGACACTGGCAAACTTCATGAAATGGTCAGACGACGAAAAGTGCTCCGAGTTTCCGTCTTTTCTTCGCGGAACACCAAGACTCTGGTACTCGACAGCTTCCAAAGAACTACAAGAGATAGGGAAAAACTGGATATGGGAACAGCTCAAAATAAAGTTCGAGCGGAACTGGTGCAGACCGAAAAATCACTTGCATCTGTTCACAATTCGTACGGAGACACCCACTGAAACTGTGTTGGATTACTACTACCAAAAGAAGTTTCTACTCCAAAAAGTGGGAGACCTGATGGATCAAAAATCTGTATTATCGTTGTTCATAATGGACTGGCAGAAGGGTCAAAACAGTTTGTGACACATCAAAGGAGAATGAGGACCCTGAAAGAGCTGGAATGGAAACTACATAATTGGAAATGGCAAGGTTGGTTGAGACCCCAAACGTCAAAGGAAATGGCGGACCCAAAAGAAGTGTTGTCCGGTTCACGCGGAGTGCTACAGTAATCTGAAAATCAATCTTGTTACCAATGTGGACAAGAAGGGCACGGGATAAGCGAATGCGGAGCGTCGGTGAGATGGGATGAAAGGGTTCAAAAGGGTTGTAGGAACCTAAGTAAAGCATAACAGCACTATGAAAAGGGTGGTACAAAGGTGTTCACGGAAAGGTATCAAGTATAGATGGTCTTTGAGTTAGGCTTTCTAAACAATGGATTAAAAACAGTGTCCTCACTGTAGGGTAAAGAATGGGATGACTTTCGTTACTCGGGCGGAGGAAGAGTTTGATATCGGTTTATTAAGCAAGAGACATAAAGCCAAGAAAACCAGAGACTGAAAGTGTGTGAGTTGGTAAGAGTAAGAGAGAGGGCGTCATCAGTCAGGCGTCTGGGATGCCATTATCGCACCCAAATTTTCACATACACCTTGTTCTAATATTCCTCGCGTAAGATACTGTACATAGCCCCCGAAGTTGTTAGTTAAAGTCCGCCTTTAGATCAACCCTTTTGCTTGATCAAACCAATGCCAGATTAAAGAGCTTTCTCCTTGTTGCCAAGGAAGCAACAACTAGGCAACCTGTATGTGACATAAGCGTATGGATTCCCGGAATCCAGCCACTTGTTCCAGGGCGTCCGAATTGTAACCAATCCAGTTGTAATCTCAGCTCCAAGACGAGTTCGGGGAGCTCACTCACATCAATTCGCAATAAAACTGCAAGTCTCAAATTCAGTAGTAATTTCCTATGTCAATATCACTCAGTAAATGCATCTTTCTATTTTCTTCATTCTATTCATTTCTCTCACACCATTTCGGCCCAGTTGGCCAGGTACATTATGAAAAGCGATACCAGTTGCATACCTTTTGGCTTCAGAGAACCAAGTAGAGTGGAAAGATTCTCCAGAATAATATTTCGCTTTTGCTGAATCCATCAAGATTGTGGCTTTCTTGTTGATATGGCCAATGACGTCACAACACAGTTCAGCTCCCAGGGTATTTGCTACTAGTCTTACGGAGACAGGAGCTTCTGTCTGTGTGTAGGCCAAATTTCAGTAGGCGGTGACATGACAATTGTTGATCCGTCTTGTTAAAATGGTGATCAACCAGTCGATGAGGTTCTGCAGATCCACATGGAATTGATGAATCGATGGCGAATTAATAAGCCAGACGTATGATGTGATGGGATCAATTATCCAAAATTCAAGACGATTCCCGAACGCTGTTTCTGTAGGGCTGATTTCAAGAGCTGATGGGTCTTTAACTACAGGCTTCCAGGCATATTCCATCTGTATTGTTGGGCAATTTCTGCACACAAAAGTGTCGTAGATGAGTTTCTTGTCCTTGAATGCATCCGCCAGTAGGATTTGCATTTTGTTGATGTCCATGTGACCGAAGCGTTCATGTAGCCAGTTGAGACTGTTTCCAAAAGTTTGGGAAAGCATTTGCTTTTTCAATTGCAGGGAAGTTGAATAGTAAGTTCGACGACCGTTTAGCGCCACAAAGAATTGTCCAGAGTTTTGCCTTTTTCCAGCTGAAAATATTAAATCGCCGTCACTATCTCTGAATTCCCAACATTTAGTTTTTACGTTGTAGTTTTGGCGTTGTTCCATATTTTCTAAGGGGCCGCCTTCTTGGTATGAAGCCTCAGGCAAAATTGTATTTTCCAGCGTTGGGCCACAGATGGCACAAATCTCTATGGATTTCTCGTTGTTTTTGTAGTAATGACGTATAATGCCCGAGCAATACGTATGTGCTGGAGACCAATTTGCCAGATACATTCCCTGCTTTACAGGTATTACAGTTTCGGGGTCAAATAATCTTGTTGTATTTACAACATGGTTAACCGTACCAGAATCCATACAAGCGTAAAGTAGTTTAACTATACCGTTCTCGTTGTCGTTTAAGTTGAGCGCTGCACGTGATGTGATTATGTTGTTGTCTTCCGTTTCAATTGGTTCAAGTTGTGATGATCAACTGATATTTTCAGCGTTTGTTGACTGAGATTGATTTCCGGTTTCTATTAACACTGGATTTGAAGTTTCTTCCGGTTCTTCCATTTCGGTGGCTGCTTTTCTTGTCGAATGGCCTGGTTGCTGTTGTTTTTGTTCGTTAGTCACGGGAAGTTGGAGACTTGATGAGACTGGATGCATCATGTGCGTTATGGTTGAGGCGTAAAAAGTCTTCCGTGGGTTGGGTGCGTTATCGGTGTAGTTAATTGGTGGTGATTGCTTGGAGGGTAGATAAGCTTGCTCGCTCTTTTCCTCTTTAGTTGGCATTTGATTTTTAATTTTATCTGGAAGAGTGTCGCTTGTATTGATAAACGGTTGAGTTGGTACAGCTTTCTTGTACTCATTACATGACGTGTGTAGTTGCATTGACTGTCCACGTTTCAGTTGAAAAAACTCATTGCTCTTATCTTTGGACTCCTTCAAAGATTCTTCTGTTCCTGTAGCCGATGTGTGATTTTGCAAAAAATTGCGTAGTTCAAAATTTTCCTGCTCAAGCATTTCATTTCTGCGTTCAGTTTGTTGTATCAGTCGCCACGTTTGAATTTCCGGGATTTCCATGTTTTCGAGTTCAAGTTGTTCAATTGCTTTTTCGGCTAATCTATACCAGTTGTTGCAGTAAATTGGCAATAAGGGCTGTTCGCCGCAATTATCACATTGAAGGTGGGCAGTGATTGATCCCGGTACAGTTGATACTTGACTGTTTCTCGGGTAGAATTTGATGTCATATGCGGGAAAGTAGTTTTGAAGATGAACGTGGCAATGCATATTTTGCACATTCTTGAATTTTTGCAGGATTTGCAGCATGTGTGTAAATTTTCAAAACACAAGTTAGTCTCGTCGAAATTTTGTAGTGGTATTGGACACACCCCGCAATTACTACGCGAGTCAGGTTGATGATTTGCTGAAGATTTTTGCAACTTCGGTTGTTGCACTTCTTGTTGTGCCAAGAAATTATCATTCGTTTGGCCTTCAATATTTTGGCTGTAGATTTTTCCTGTCTTATTGACATTTTTAGCAGCTGATGACGTTGGAGGCATATTTCTCTCAGAATCGGTGTTCCTTGTTTGCAATCTTGAGTGTTGCAATCTTGAGTTCTAGCACATGTTCTACAAGTAACATGTATTCCTTTTGTGCATGTCCATCTATAATGATCTGGAAATTGCTCTTTGCACTGTGAGCAAGTCTTGTGTTTTCGTCCCATGACGATTGCTTCTTGAACAATTGGTTTCTCGATGAGTTTCAAAGCTGATTTTTCGTTGTTGAAAAGTAGTCGAGTTTCTTTCAGTAATTTCTCCTTATTACACTGCAGGCATTTTTTCGTACGTTTTTTCGGCGTTTCGTTCGTACGGCGTTTTTTGAGCACGAGGCAATTCCTCGATTATTAGAGTTGTATGGTCCTCTGCAGTTTTCGCAATTTCCATACAAGGTTTTCAAGGGTTCAAGAGTAAAGTTGTTGAGATTTGCGACTATCAGATTCATGCATTTTTGGCATTCGGATTCATGCATACATTCGCTGCAGCGTTCATGTTTGTTGATGCAGAAAAGTTTTTGGCGTGTTGGAAAACAGTAGGGAATTAAGCACTCATGGCATATTCTCTCGTTGTTGGGCAGAAAATACGTCAGGCTCCTAATGGCCTGGTTTTCTTGTTGATTGGTTCCAAATTTTTCCGATTTTTTCTTTGATGAAAACGGCTTTGGAGGAAGAGGAGGTTTGCTAAGTGCAGTTTTCTTGGATTTCAGTTTCGAGTATTTGCTGGAGCTTGTATGTTGATTGAAGGTTGGCTTTGTTCGAACTTTTATGACATCTTTCCTGATTGAGTCGTTGAGCTTTTTAAGCGAGAATTTGGAGAGAGGTTCGTCAAAACCATAGTTGTCGATGCCGTATTGACCTTTATCAGGACAAAATGAAGCAGCAGTTACGTGAGGTTTGCCGCAGACGGGGTCGAAAACAACTTCTTCCACATAATCTCGTTTATAGCTGGGACCGCAGTGAGAGCATGAGCTTTCACTTTCCGGAAAGAGAGGTCTTCTACTTATGGTAGAAATTTCATTCGGCTGTTGTTCATTGTTGCCAGTTGTATCAGTTTTTAGTGAATTTTTACGGTCGATTGATTTTGGCACTCGCTCAAATTCTTTCTTGAAGCTTGATTTGTAGGGTTGAGCGCCATATTTACAATAGGCATTAGTGACTGTGATTGGCAATTTTTCTGTCTTGCCAGTTAATTTAGCCTTGAGCATTGATTTGCAGGTGATTCTGCAATTAGTACAGTCGTCGTCATTTTTGTTGTAGCATTTCGTACGAACGGAGCATCCGCAAAATTCAAGATGTAGGTTCGGTGATAATTTGTTGCATCGTTGGCATTCAAAAGGTTGAAGTGTCTGACTCGGTTGCATCATATTATGAGTAGGTTTCAATAATACGCTGTGTGCGCATTTAGGGAAAGTATTTTCTGTTGCTTCAAAATTGGTACAAAAATGATGCTGGCATTCTGGCCTCCTAATGTTGAGGACGTTAGAATTGCATTTTAGGCAGAAGAAATTCTTTGAGAAGTTGGTCGTGTTCAAGTCTCTGACTGACCGTTGCTTCTCATTGCAGGAGGAAAATTGTTCCATTTCTTGAGTTTGTTTTGCTGGTCTTGTGTATATATTTTTGTCTTGCTTTAGAAGATGAGTAACTGGCGTGTTGTTTCTTGTCTGAGGACAAGCGGGATCTCTTCTTGTGGAGACTCTTACTTGGTTGCAGGTTCGGCAAAGGCCATGTCTACTGCAAATGTCATTGAAGCTCAAAGTTGCCAAGATGAAGCTTTTGCCGCAGTGGGCACACGGTCGGTAAATCTGAGCCATTCTCATTGGGTTTTGTGAGGGAATCCGGGGATAGCAAGGGAGGATCGAGGGATCGGGCATCGGCTTGGAATCAAGTGGAGGTGCAGGAAGGACCAGTGGTCAGGAGGAGACCTGGAACAGGAAAGAGACACCAGGACCTGGAGTGAAGGGAAGACTTGTCCTTTTCATACCCTCGCCTGGACAGGCACTCCAAGGGCAAGTTCCAGGAGTTGTCCAGGAGTGGTTTGGGCGGGAAGGAAGGAGGCGGTCAAGAGAAAATTAGGGGAAGGCAAAAGTGACTCCTTACACTTGCCGTGGTGTTTTAGACGAGGTGAGTAGGACGAACTCGAGTGTAGATACACTTGAGGCGGGAGGATTTGAAGGAAAAATTTGCACGTGCAGAAATTGGAGCATGGGATGAAGAGCATTGGGCAGAAACTAAAAACGTGGTGGGCGAAGGAGTGTTGTGCTGTATAGAGTTTGCTGAAAATTTGAGATTTTAATATTTAATTTGATACTGCTTTTTGTAGTTGTGGTTAGCGACTGAGTTTGGTGAGAGGATCAGTGAAGAAAATAACTTTTGTTCAGCTGGGAGGTGATCTGTATTGGGATTGTGTGTGTGGGTGGATTCTTTGGAAGTTTTAACGGCTGTGTTAACGATTGACCGAGGGAAATATTGATGTTGAACTTGTTGAAACTGAAGAAAACTAACAATAGTTTGAATAACCCGAAAACATTCTGATAAAGTCGAGGGTTTAGTCCATCATTGGATCCAGAGGAGAAGGAAGCCGTCGGTTCCAGTTTCTAGAGCAAAATCGACATTTCGCAATTCAAACAAGTTGGATCCCATGTTTGCTCCGAATTTGGAGAATGTTCTGTCGAATGTCTTACTGAGATCAGGTGAGATACGGAGGTTTTACGGCTTTTGTCGAGTTTGTACTAACTACTGATCTTCATATAATTTATCAAGTTAAGGGACTGCAGAAAATGATTTTGTTGTTTGTTTTGAAGGTTTGACGATATCGAATACAAGGCTTGGAACAAGGTCCCGTGTTGTGCTAGGCTCGAGTTGTATTTGATGAGTCAAAATTTCAAAAGATCTGGTCATATGTGTGGCAGTTCACAGTGAGAAGGAAAGCGTCGTTAAACTTACGCAATCCAAGGAGAAATTTCTGTGGATTGTGGAGTTGTTATTCAACATTGTATCCAAATTGCCAGGAACGGTTGGGCGTACAGAAATAGTTCAGTGCTGAAAAGGTAGAGAAAAGTCTAGGATCCATTGTTGTTCAAGGAAAGCTTCTAAGTTTTATAATGGTAATTATTAACGCTGTGTTTTATTTTGTTTTTACAGCAAGGAAGAAGCTGAAAATTCTATGCCAAAGCTGAAAGGGACCCACGTTGGAGTTCTACGCTTTACTATCTCGAGAGCTGCAGAAGAAAGAACTGGATCTCTGGTATTGCGAGTCTATAGAGCACTCCATTACTGACGATGAGTCTCTGAAGTCTAAGTCCTACGTGCAAACTACTGTTCGTTTGTTTCCGAAGCGACTTGGAAAGTCCGTGAAGACAGCAACTTTGACTAAAGTGAAGATTAAGTTCAAATTCCTTGGATAATTCTAGCCCAAAGCTAGTGGTTCATTGCTGAACCTGCGTGGAGTTGTTTGCATACTTTTTCTTGAGGATTTGGACACTTTGTAAGTTTGAGGGCCAGCCAATTTGAGCACAGAGCAGCAGCAGCAGCGTCGTCGTCGTCGCAGTCGTCAATTGAGTAACTCAAGCATATCTTCTTTGTTTGAAGAAGGAGCAATTAATTACTGGGGGAACACTTTAAGGATTCTTGCTGGTTCTCGTACCAGAGTCATCTATACTTGTAGCGAAGAGGGCAGTGACAGCAAAGTCTTCAAAGACTCGGAAGAACCGAGAGGTAGCATCGGATAGAAGTGAGTGTCGGTTAACTTTTTCCTAATGGACGTAACGTGTTTAAACTTTCGAGAGTGATGTTCACACATGTTTTTGGTTTTTAGGATTTTGTAGTGATTTGTACTCCCTTCAACTGACAGTGTAACCCGCTGTGCTACTACTGCCAACGAACGTGAAGTGTCAAAAACTACCTTGTTTTTTTATGACAGATATTCTGTCAGTTTGCAAAAGAATGTGTTTTGTTTGCTGGTGCTGCAAACTTTGAAGAAACGTCGAATCTCTCATTTCTCTTGGAATTCCATCACCGGTCGGTCATCCCTCCTGTGGCTGCTTCTGTGCCAATTACTTTCAAGATAATCACAGTGTCGTTCACCATCATTTACTGACTTGATAATCCATTCAGGGAGAACTAGAAGACTGGCGTTTGCCCCTACTGCTGTTATAGACGTGACGGTGGTTATCGACAAGATTGTTGAAATAGACGAGTGGAAGATTTACAACGAGCCTGTGGATACCGGATTGTGGTAACGGAATAGGGACTTGAAGTCAAAGGACAAGTTCGTTCAGCAAAGATCTAACACTATTGCGCCCTGCGGACTCTGATGGAGATGAAGCAATAGTTGTGGTGCAAGAGATACTAAAGGTACTCGAGTTCTGGAGACAAGAGATACATACTTGAAAACGTCCGAGGTCCGATTGAACGTCGCCAAGGTTCAGGCAGGATACCGGAGGTGACCTGAGATAGAGAACCCAGAAGAGCAAGCTCGGAAGCAACCTTCAATTTTGGAATACTCAACCAAACTGCAGAACGGCGAAGAAAGTTGTTCAATCTGAAGTCAAGGTGTTGTTGGATTTGGAGGCGAAGTTCAAAGAAGTAAGACTCGATAAACGACTATATTGCCTTTAATGAGAAAATGGATTTTTATAAAGCGGGTTGCTTGTTTTGTCCAGGCTACAGGCTCATACTACGTTGCGGGTGAAACAGCAGCTGGATGTTCCTTTGCCGCAGCGCCGGCTGGTTCAATTGGAGGGAGTCAAGAAGATCCAACGTATTCTGAAGCGGAGGCTCAGGGAAACAAGGTCCGAGATTTGAAGGTGACCAAGGCTGCTAAGGACGCTGTTGACGGAGAAGTTAAAAAGCTTCTGGAGTTAAAGACTAAGTATTAGGAGGTAACCGGCAACGATTACATGATGGCGGAATCGATAGCTCCCGGAAGTGTTAATGAGGTGAGCGGAAATTTTTACGAGTGCTGCCCCGGGGAATGAAATGCCGTAATGATGCTGATTGTTGTTGTTGTTTCCATCTTTAGAAAGTTACGGTGGACAACGTCTTGACCCTTAAAGCGGAAGCGAAGGCTGCTGGGGATATGGAGAAATTGTCCAATTGTGATTTGTTTATCGGACGAAACCGACTTTGCTGTGCACATGCCCAGCTTTCAAAGCTGCTAGGTTGCCTGAGGTCGGTGTAGTGTTGGAATATAGGGAAATGTATCTCAATGGTTAATTTGTTACTAATTGTTGATTTTTATTTGCAGGTTAATGATATTTTCTTAAGCCGCGGTTTGTATGATAGCCCCGTGAAGCAGCGCAATGTGTACTTGAGCTGGTCCAGTCTGAAGCAGAATATGACCGTAATGCATCGCATCCATGGGCTCGTTTTGGTTTGGCACTATGCCGGGAGGTTGGGAGAGTTGGAGCTTCCTGGTGATGCGGCTGCTTCAGATGGAGAAGGACGGCCCAAGTGGTTAAAAAATTTTGATTATCCGAATTTTCGCCTGGAGAAATCTCTGGTATGCATTGTGTTGAATTTTTCTCTCTGAATGTTGTGTATGTTAGGACAGAGTAATGTTACAAAATTATTGCTGCGTTACAGGTGTTCGAGGAGCACATGTGGCTTTATGTCATGGGCCTGAAAGCGAGAGCTGTAACAGCAAAAATGGCAAAGGATGGGAAAGCGAAGGGCGACGTTGAGCAGTGCCGAAGCAGTTTGGAAACGACCAAGAAGGAACTTGAGGCAGCCACTATCAAGAACGCTGAATTGGTTCGAAAAGTTCACGTTCTCCAAAAAGAGAAGCAGGTCTTGGCGGACAGATTGAAAAATGTTGAGGTCTCATCGGAGGAGGCCAACGGCGCTACGGGAGGGGACGGCAAGAAGGGCGAAGTGGACGGAGTGGACGCGGATGAGGATGGCGGAAGTGATGATGGAGGACGACCCGATTTGGAGATGGAAAGTGCACCAGAAGGGAGACCACTCGGACCTGATGAATTTAACGTTGAGAATGTTATTGCCAAGAAAAATACACCAACAGGAGTAGTATATCTTGTGAAATGGGATGGTTTTGGATCGTAAGTTAATGTCTTTAATGTTGTCTGAGTGTGTGAGATCATGAAGTTTCAATGGTTGTTGGTTGGTTTGCAGAAAAGAAAATAAATGGGGACCATTGGAAAAATTTTCTGATGGAGCTAGATCCTTGGTTCAAAAATATGAAGCCGAGATGGATAAACTGACCGTAGAGGAGTTTATTCCTGGAGAAGAAGTTGTGAAGGTTGTTGGAGTTCGACACAACGCCGAAGGGAAGGCAGAATACCTCATAAAAAGGACAGGTTTCGTGGATAACCAATGGGTGGCATCTACGAATTCAGAGAGTACGGCGTCTGTAAGAAAAATGGTGGATGTGATGTACGGAAAGACGGAAAAGGAGGATCAATGTAAGTTCGTAATGTTGGATGGTCTGATGATATTGGGAAGATAAGTTACGGGCTGTAAGTTACGTGAATGTTTTGTTAGGTGCTGAGAGTATAGAGGATGACTCGGAGGCTTCTGCTGCTCCCGAGCCGGGGAAGCTGCGTATTGTGGAGAAGGCCAAGACGAAAGCAACGCTGAAGCGGTCTCGTTTGTTCGTGGCGAACGTAGGGAAAGTTGTGAAGAGAAAACGCTTAATGACCCGTGCATGACCTCAAGGTGAGTTTTATATTTGTAAATATAATGTAGGGTTACGACCGGAAGGTTACGATCGGAAGTTTACGGTCGGAAGGTTACGATCGGAAGGTTACGGCATGAGCGTCCGAGAGTAATGTTTTTTGTTTGTTATTGCAGGATCAGTTGGTAGTCCGAAACGCAATTCGGAAGATGGTGGTAGTGGACATGAGTCAAATAGTAAGTCGGTTTGAAGGTTTTTGAAAAGTGGCTTGGTATTGTATTATCAATTATCAGTGCGTGTTCTGTGTGTTCGCAGGATCGATCTACCAGAAATTCAAGACGAAGGACGGAAAGTGGAAGTTGGTGTGCTCTGGAATTGAGTGTCGTATGCATCTCCGCCCCACTGGTTTTAAAGAGCACCAGACGACAAAACATCCGCAGGGTCTCGGAATTACCATTTGCAGCAGGTGTGCCGAAACATTGGAAGATCTTTACAGCTGGAGAAGGCATGTGCCTTGCAAGGCGGATACTCGTGATGTCGTCTTCAAGGTATTGGATAGATTTTTTGTCACTCGGGATGACGGTTTGGAGGTCGTTCAGTGCGGTGAGGAAGGTTGTAGGACGTTTTATGACAGCAGGGCACAGGCCGTTCATGGCAAAAATTGTAAGCTGGGCCTGTTGAATAATAGGAAGATGTTCTTGTGTGGCAAGTGTTTAGATGGATTTTTGTCTGTCGAGGCCCTCAGGGGTCATCAGATATGTTGTGAGGGGACTTGTAAATATGATTTCGATTATTGAGTCGGATTAATTTGTTGGATTTGTTTTTTAATGTCTCTATTTTATACCATTGATTAAACAGGTATTTCTGTAATGTTACCGTTCTGTAATTCGTGTAAACAAAAATGAAATGATGAGGTTACGATATGGGGGGTTACGATATAGGGGGTTACGATCGGAAGGTTACGGTGGTAGTGTTGTTACGGACGAAAGGTTACGGATGTAAGGTTACGATCGGAAGGTTACGAACAGAAGGAGGGTTACGGTAGTAGGGTTATGATCGGAAGGTTACGAACAGAAGGAGGGTTACGGTAGTAGGGTTACGATCGGAAGGTTACGAACAAAAGGAGGGTTACGGTAGTAGGGTTACGATCGAAAGGTTATGATAGCATTACGGAACATGGGTAACGGTAGGAAGGTTCTGGAACAAGGGTAACGGTAGGAAGGTTACGATCGGAAGCCTACTGTGCTAGTGAAATCAATGAGTTGTAATACTCAAGATGGATAGTGGATGTGAGCCTGAGATGTAAATCTGTGCACTTAAAGCTATGTTTTGCTACCAATATAATCCTGTATTCTATAGATATGAGTCATAGCTGAATCGGAAAATGGGAGCAAGTTTTTATTCTGAGTTATAGAATATGAGATTATACAACCTTAAGCGATATCTGATAGATTAATAGACAGCGGATTCTTATGAAATTGCATCTTTTTATCGGCTGGGATTCCAGCCGCGAAACTTGGCAAGAGTCCGTTT
>JAQGBJ010000911.1:0-29610 GCA_034698345.1 Sphaeridia pumilis | reverse complement strand
GACTTTCCACCAACGGATTTGAACTGACTGAAATGGATCCGATGCATGCAGAGCGACGGATGCGTCATTGTTTTCGTTACATTTACATGGCGGGAGAACATGAACGTTACAATTCTAAGGGTTAGTAATTAATCAAAAACAGCCGAATCCGTAGAGAAATCTGTTATGAATGAATAATACAACAAAGTCCGGATACTTCCCTTGCATCAAAACCGAGAATGTGTTTAATTTCAATACCTTACTGTAAACTGATCAAGATACATTTTCGTCGTACAAAAATAACTTATGTAGTTGTAACTACAATTACCACTACCGTCCATTGTATTTTCTACCTCAATCGGTCGAAACGACATTATCGATACAAGATGGAAATCGTATTGATGCTTACAAGCTGAGCCTCGCATTCAATCTAAACGAAGCACTTTAGACAGAGCGAGCTACAGTATTAATACAGCTTAAATGTGCGTGCCTCTTTTGTGTAAGTTCTAACTTGTGAAAGTGGTAACAAGTAATTGCACTTGTGGAACAAGCTGCTAGCGAAATACTCACAAAGTGAAAACCTCCATGAAACTAAGTATCTAACACTTTTTGGATACGGGATCGAAATGAGTTTACATAATCTGAAGATTGGTGAACATCAACAAAAGTGTTGATGCATTGATTGCAATTCTGTCCTGTCCTGCACATATTACAATACGTCTTAAACTACTATGTACAAGTAGAGTACATATTATTGACGAATAACTTAAAGTTCTAAATAAACTTTCCTTAGAAAGTTAGGCAGATCTACACTTGTCAATTAAAATCTATCATCAAGATATCCAAGACAAATTATCAGATCACTCAACAGAGTTCTCATTAGTGATGAGGATCTCCTCGGATTCTTCTCGCCAGGTGGATGTCCCTTGGCATAATGGTGACACGCTTGGCGTGAATAGCCAACAGATTGACGTCTTCAAAAAGACCAACAACATAGGCCTCTGCTGCTTCCTAGAAACAACAAGTTCAAGTTTAGATTCTCATCTAATACTCATTGCTACAAAGTTCATTTCAATGTGTATTAACGCCAAAAATCAAACTTACTTGTAACGCTTGGATGGCAAGAGGCTTATAACGGAAGTCTGACTTAAACTTTTGAGTCACTTCTTTCACCAACCGGGAGAAAGCCAGCTTCGGGATAAGCAAGTCCACCGCTCTTTGATATCGCCGAATCTCCTGCAACGCCAAAGTACCAGCTCTGCAAAAAGAATCAACATCAATGAATATATACTGTAAATATACATGTCTTAACTACATCATTGTTTATAGAGCAATCAAGAATGATATAAAGTTATTAACTTACGGTCTTCTCTGCTTCGGTTTCTTAATCACAGGTGAATCGTCCCTGTAGTTCTTCTTTCTTGCTTGTTTTCTAGGGAGGACCCGCGGGGTGAAAGTTGGTCTGACATTAGGACGTCTTGGTGAATGACGGGGACTTGGCGGTGGGGAACTTGGTCCAGGGGACGGTGAAGGCACTTCTCTTTTCGGAGGAACCTCCTTTTTTGACAGGTTCTGAGCGGGCCTTGCTGTGGATTTCTTAGCCACATTTCGGCTTGGAGTAGCCTGACTTCCTCGAGCCATGTTGATTCTGCAATATTGAACAAAAATATCTTTTACACATTTTGTTAAACATTTTGTATCTATTGATGTTGAATCAAAATATTTTGAGAGTGGGAGACTCTGAAAACAGTTTAACTAACCTTTTTATGATATCAAAATTCCAAATTTAACTGATTCAAATTGCACGTATTCACAAAACTGACTTGATCAGACACGTAAGAAATGAAAGGAAAATGTTTGTTTGTATGCAGGAAAAAACATGTCGTAACCTGACAACCGCCATTTACATTCTGTTAATGTTATACACAACGTATGTTCTGCACTGTGTCTTTTATGAACGACAGTTGGACGTAAGAATTTTGAAACTTGCCGCGTAATCACCTCTCACTGTAACATCCGTTAGATGGCGCTTGCATCATTGTTTGGAATTTAAAAGCTACAGCAAAGTAGTGCTTGACCCTGTTGTACTCATTATCGTCCTTGATGTGACGAAACGAACGCTAAAAGGAGCTTTAAGATAGGAGCTAACTGAACTTCACTGAATTAGGATTAAAGCTTGAAACTATAAGAGGATAAGCACAGAAACAGTACGCTCCGATGAGTAACAAACAAATATATTATATATGATCTGCCAATTTCATGAACATTTCAAGAATACAGTGAATGGTCTTGACTCTATTGAACCGACTTACTACTAAACTAACAAACTATGAACTCTTGGTTCTAAAAGTACATACGTCTTTTCGTATTCACTACGTACATTCACGAATATGCCGTACAAAACTGCAGAAGCTACACGTGTAGGTATCAAGAAGCAGGAGGTTCATCAGTGTAACATTGTAACAAATTCAAAATTCATAATAAACCTAGATTGTATCCGAATCAGGAAGCCTGAGCAAATTTAACAGTAGACAAATACAGTCTAGTAAAAACAATTTGGAATAAAACTTTCTTAACTGAACTTGATTCTCTAAAACAACCTCTTTTGGATATATACTATACGCTGATACAAATTCTCACAATACAATGAATGAGAACCACAAAGGTAAAGCTCGCAATACCTCATCAATTGACTTTTAAGCTATGCGTAATGTCGTGTGTGATAACAATTGTGTGTGATGTGATAGCTCCGTTAATAACATTTGTTCGAAAGCCTGCCTAACATCATTGGATTCTTCCATCTTGAACAGCATATTGCGAAATGGGCAAACCACCAGCATTTGCAGCAGTCGTTCCAGTTCCAGGTATTCCACTGGCAGCCATTTGAGGCAAGTACGCTGCGTACGTAGCATGGTGCTGGGTAGTGGCCACATGAGACTGCGCTGCACTCATAGCAGCCAGATAAGCTGAGGACGAATAAGGATCGAAGGCCGCTGCTGAAGCTTGCTGCTGAGCAGCTTGTTGGGCTGCCGCGAATTGGGAAAAGTGTGAAGCAGTCATTCCGTTGCCTTGGGCTCCATTAGCAGCACCTCCAGCGCCAAGTTGTCCAGCTGCCTGATGATAGTCGAATAGTTGAGATAGTCCGTTTCCAGCTAAGGCGGCAGCGAATGGTGAATGGGTTGCAGCCTGCTGATGTTGCGGGAACGACAGAAGCTGCTGAGTACCACCGAAAGCAGTACTCGGGTAGACGTAGCCAGCTGGAAGCCTGCAAAACAACAATACGAGCATTAGAATTTGATTTCAAAAGTAGTGATACTACAGCGGATCTTTTTGTCGCTGATATTTAACGCTTTTCGCGAGCATCCCGCAGCGACTCGTTATACATACACAAAAAACAGCATTCCATATCATCGTCTCTAATAATAAAAACGTTGATTTTACAATTTCAATCTCTCAAAAAGCAGTGTCATAATTACCCCTTCAAGAAAGACAATTTCATGCATAAGAAATACAAGCTGCTCAAACAGATTTTACATGGCTGTTATAAATATATCAACACCACCATCGTGCCACACTGACAACACCAAGAACCGTTAAACTAACTTTTTACATTCCCCTTCAATTTCATTTCTCTCTCCTGATATCACCTGTGAAAGTTCAAAGAGAAAATACTTCTGACTTGGGCTTCTATCATGTTTTTTAAAGAAGCTTCTTTGGTGGAACTTCGTCTAGCTTTTGAAAGATTGAACATTTACACCTTGATTGTTCATTAAAATTGTTATATGTTAAATATAACTTACCCATACTGTGACGCAAGGAGAGATGCGGGATACCCTGCCCGAATGGCTGTTGTGAAGGGAAATGCTACAACAAAAACGGCACTCTGAAAACTTATTGTGCACAACAAATTCCACAAACCACATCCCAATCACCTCATCAATTCAATCATCAGACCAACTGATTACTATTACAATCATCACAAGAAGATCGCAATACTCTTTTAGTTCACCAGAGAAGAAAACATCAATACGCAGCTCATCAATTAGTCACCAACCACCAAATTGCCTTAGCAGAAGTCAATACATTGGAAATCTTGAGAATCTTCAAAATCCCTACCTCTACCCTCTAAAAGTTCAACTTTTCTAGACTCTAGCAAAAGTGTTAGATGTCCTATAAGCTACTGTAAAGAGAATTGAAGATATCAAAGTAAACCTGTCGCATCTGCCATGTCACCGTGAACAAGTAGACGTTTTTCTAGCAAAAAAGGTGTCAAGTACAAAATGTGTCTCTCGGCTCTATCCTCAGTCATTCCGTTCTATTTTAAGATTCGCCGGCATTTCCTTCAGAACTCCTGTAAAAGACTACAAAAGCTTATTCATTGCAGGCAGAAATTTTGAAAGACTTGAACATTGCATCTTAGCTAGCACGGCGTCTATCACCCTTCAAAATCTCCTTGAAACAGCTTACACCTGTCTTCCTATCCTAGATTGCGACAGCTGAGAAAGACCCGTCTTGATTACATCATCAAAATTCCACTGATCCAAAAAAAATATCTACAGTTTTCTCATCTAGCGTTCATTCAAGTGGATTGACGTTTTTGATAGATCTGATACTACTTACTACCTGTTCAGAATGAAAGCTCTTGTAACATTACCCGATTTTCTAAATCTTACTAGCGCTAGTATAACATTTACAAAATAAACAGCAACAAGTAGAAAGTGTTAAAGTTATACCCAACTGTAGCACCTCCAAAAAGTTACTGTATGAAAGCAACGGATAGCCACCACACTCGATATCAAAATCAAACCAACAAACATCAACAAGCTACCAAAGGAAAAGAACAACGAAAATATTGAAAAATGATACTTGTTCAACTCCAAACACCCGTGATGCTTTTGTAAAAAGACTTGACACTTTATATCAAATTGCCTAACTTGAAAAATTCCTGACAAATGTCCTCCTCTCTGGTGCAACTAGTGCTATACTCACTTCCTACTAACTTTAAACGTTAACTTTGTATCTTCAACTTACAAGCAGCAGCAGCGGCAGCCACATTTCCTCTAGGCTTAGCTCCTAAAATGGCCAAGTTGACGTTAGCTTTCCTTCCATCAATGATCGGGTTAGGCTCCTTGCAAGCTCTTTCAGCGGAAACTCGGTCAGCCATAATAACCTGAAGGGAGATTTCAAACCACAGATCAGTACACAACTTCCAAACATGAGCCATAAAATCATAATCTGTCTGTATCGATCAAAGCGGTATCTTACGAATCCATATCCTCGACTTTTGCCAGTCTGTCGATCGGTAATGACGACAGCCTCGTCGATTTCGCCATACACCTTGAAATGGTCCCTTAGGCTCTTATCCGTTGTGTGGTATGGAAGTCCTCCAACGAACAGCTTGGTATAAGTTGTGTCCCTTTGATGCGGGTTAGATCCACCTCCAGCTCCATTCGCAGCGGCTGCGGCAGCAACAGCGGCGGCAAGTCCCGGTAACCCTGAGGATCCATTATCGGAAGAAGAGCCATCAACACCCGTTCCTAACAAACCATAATCAAGCGGCTTCTACATATAACAAGCAAACCCAAAAACAACCACCGAAGCGGAAGCAAACTTAATATAAGCGCCTAATGCAAACCTAGATCAATCAAAAGCTGATTCTCACGTAACAATGCTAAAACTCACCATCATAACCCTTGGGTTTCACGTAATTGTTGTTGTTGTTATTGTTCAGCGACTGATAGTACACGTAAGGATACATTTTGATTTTCGATTCTCCTGAACAAAATTCAGCTACCCTTTTTCAAACAGATCCTACTTTGTCTCCTAGCACTTTTAGACTGACTTGGATTCACTTGAATTCTCAACAAAATTCCTTAAATACCTTCTTCAGCAAGCCTCTTCATATCTCTAGCGCGATCTTGAACTAAATGACTGCTGCAAATTTTTGTCACGGTGAATCTTTGGCGCCCAAGTCGTCGATTTCTACAACTAACACGATTCAAATGACGATTGGACTAAATAATAGCGTTACTGGACCTCAGATGCTGCTACAGATTTCAAGATAACAAAGCTGTAACGCCGACGTAACACCAACCATGACCAGTTTATAACGAAAACACTTTGAAGTATGGAATCGACTCTGTCGAAACAACAAGCCATGACGATGTGTTTTGCAAAACTATGCATTGTGAATGCAATGCAAATCCATTAGCCCCCATCAAAGCAGCAAATTCCACAAGAACGTTCTGCAATTGACTCCTCCAACGCTAATGTTTCACTGGTAATTTGTAATTTGACCGTAATAAACACAATTTACTAACTGTAAAAGGCGGGAATTGAAAATTTTCGAAATTAAACTTCTTCAAACAATAACAACAACACCAAAGAAAACGGAAAGTTTTGCTCTATGACACTTTTCGCAAGGAGATTTAGCGGTTTTCCCAAGAGAAAATATCATGACAGAGCCATCGAGTAAAACAGAAACTTTGGAATTTTGGCGAATTCCTTTGAAGTGACTGCATCTAACCAACAATCGAAGGCAAAATTTTTGGAATTTCACAAGTTGGGCGCATGCAAAACGTTGGAAAGATAAGGTTTTAGAGTTTTAAGAATTCGTGGGATGACTAATATTGCAGGTATGCGAAAAATTTGAGCAAATTCTACAGCAAAGCAGCGATTTGCAATACGTACTAAATCTAGGTATAATCATTGTAAAATTTTGATTTTCAGCATACCTGCAGTAGCAGCATTGGACGCTGCAAAGGTCGTAGCTGGCATCAACATGGAAAGAGCGTCCTCTGCAGGCAGAATGATGGGTGGGACGTAAATGGCTCGCTGATGCGGCGATCCAACGGTAGCGGCGGAAATGAGTTCCAGCGCTGGCCGCTTCTTCGAAGGCGGGGCTGCTACGTCCCCCGCAGCCGAAGGACTGTCTACCGAGCGCTTCACCGTGGCTGCTGTTTCTGGCGTACCGCCGATGATTTCTGAGTCAGAATTGGAAGTACTTGATGAAGGCTCCTGTTGAAGTGGAAGTACTTCCTCGCCGCCGCCGTTTTCTTCGACGACGACACCGGTCGGATCCAGTTGGACGGCTTTAAATGGGATCTATAATGATAATAGACTAGTGTGAGCAGACCTTATGCAGAATATCATCCAAACATTGCTTTCAATGCCCTGACTTTGATTTTTTCTAAACTCGTTTTGATTTTCAACAGCTGCTGGATGCCCCCAAGGGACTAATGGAAAGAAATCTGAGTGTGGTCTACTAGCTTGACTGTCTCCAGTAGAAACCATAAGTACCACTCAAACTTTATGAAGAATCAACAAGAACTTTACCTGAACGAAACGATAAGAAGTTACTATCAAGAAGACACTAATGGATTGCACCACCAAGATTCATCAGCAGTAGCACCACCAAACTACCACCACCTTTGCAAGTACCAACACCATCAACGCTACCGACCACCTTCTATCAAGGCAGCTTCTAAAAAGATGTTCGACTTGAGATACCCGGGACACGACTGATGAATCTGTTTGCCGAAGCAAGAACCCAGTGTAGTTCTAGTGTTGGAATCGTTCCGAAAGTTTTACCCGGGTAGTTTCTCAGTTGGTAGAAGAGTCAGAGGATCCTCTCATGTTTCTTCTCTCCGTGGTGATTTTTGTCTAGAGAGCCAGTACATACACGAAAAAGAGTTCTACATCTGTACATTAGGCAGCAGTAGTGCTGCTATCCAAAGTATTCACAAACGTTCCAACTAGTAGTTAGTTATGTACACCACTACCATCATTGGTTTTAGAAAAGCTGGAACGCATCCTCTGTCTTGTCTAATTTAACTGAAGAAAGAAAGACATTCTATATGTTATTATTAGCCAGACTAGTAGTTGAAAAAGTGTGTTCCATCCACCTCTCTTGGAAAACTTTGAGATGTCCCGAACCGCCTGCCCGTATGGCCTTTTCAAAACTAGCAGCTGCAACTACAAAATGAATTCCTGTCTCTGTTTAATTAACAGGAAGGATTCTTGCAGTAGAATGCAAAGAAATCAAGCCGTTTCCTGTAAATAGATGCAACTACATTCTCAGAAAGAATACATACAAGTTAATGTAATGTCAGATCTGACCGTAGAACTAATCTTATGGTTTTCATTTGTAGATGGCAAGGCTTAAGCTAGTCAGCTAGGAAACATTCTTTCTTCTGTAATGATACCATAATAGGAGAATAGTCTCATCATCGTACACGGAAACTTGATTGTTTCGCTATGCTCTAGCCCACATGCCAGTCTAGTTTTTCTGTCATTCCTACACACAACAGCTAGAATAGCAGTAATAGAAATACCAACTTTTCTACTGGACTCATCATGGTCGAAAGAAGGCTAGAAGAGAAAGTTATTCAGAAACAACCGGCAAACTCTAGGCTTTTCAAGCAACGAATAGATACACTTTCTGCCTGTTGCTTTCTCTAGATGCCAACACACGCAATTTCATCATGAAACAATTTTCGGAAACAAGCAATGAAATTTGCCGACAAAATTACCTACGACATACACAATGCAATCATTCTTGGTTAGGTAAAAAGTAGCTTTTTCGCTCTGGAACCACCTCATCGTATCTTTCTAGACCGCAAGTTTGGAAATAGCTCTGGAGGAACTACTACTGACTGAGGTATCAGAACGACAGTCATCTTCCCTTTCGAAGTAGCACCTTTGGAGACTTCAACGTGAGCGCTATTCAGCTGTGCAAGTCAGTCAATTTCCCCTACTTTATAAAATACGCTTTCCAAACTCCCCTAACCAAAAGACAAAACTAAATTTAGAATTTTTACTACACAGATTCTACTCATCGATGGGAACTGCAGCGGCTGTGGACGTGTGCCTATGTACTTGGAAATTCGAGACGGAGCACAGGCCAAGAGGAACGGAAAATCTGTCGGGGGAAGATCGTGCCAAAATCTTGAAAGTTTATGGCACCAGTTGCTTCAGCTTCTTTCATACTTCGAGACTTCGAGTTATATATGAGCCCAAAGTGAAACTTGTTGATTCTGGGTAAGTTGACACCGTTACTCTGCTGCTAATGTGTTCTGATGAGCTAAAAGTTTCTTTCTTTGTTGATAGGTAGCTTCCAACTAATAGACGTTCATAGACACACTTGCGAAGATGGCAGTTTACTGATTAAATACGCTATGAGGAGTAGATACATAAATGTGCAATCCTTCATACCTCCGATTCGGTTCGACGAGCTTCAGAATTGCAGCCACTGCCAGGCACGCATCCAACTCGGGATGAAATTACTAGCTGAATTTCATCCGATGTCTTCTTCAACGGTCCGAGGAAGAGAAATGTAGACAAGTGTGAAAAGTTGGTGGAGGAAGTAAGAACGGAAATGAAGAAACTATAAAAGACACAACGAGGCCGATGATGACAATGGGGAAATTGTGGAAACGATGAGAGATTTTGTCATTTGCCGCCATGTGTTGCTGCAAAGGAAGAGGATGAAGAACGAGAGGGAATCATGGCTTCAATTTCCGGCAAGAAGACACACAGATACAACTGTTGCTTTTCAGACACTCATAAACACTGGAGATGGCTTTGGGTTCTTCTGAGTTGATCACTAGTTTGGTATCAGGTCCATCAAACGATAAAGCACAGTGGTCTCCAAGTAATTGATTCGGCTGTCGGTATATATTTCGGCGAGGAAGAACAACAACAAGGTCGTTCATAAAAGTAGCGTGCTTTCACTCACTTGAGCATTTGGCTTGGAACTGGATTTCGTATGGAAGAATATTACCAGGTCAAGAACGAATGCACCTGCTACAAGTTAATAAAAACAGGTTGCACATGTTGTGGCTTCGCCAACCGAGTTGATCAGGCGAAAAGGCGAATATTGAGGCATGTAATATTTGGAACGGGTAGAGAAAATACGCCTGTTGTTCTGGTCATTTCGGAAGATGAACTGAAAACCAGATGGGTTTGGACCTGGAAATATATATGTGATCTCCAGGATTTTACCAAAAAGATCGTTGGTGAACATAAATGCCGGCAATGCTTCATCCAAAGGGTCAGAATGAGTCTAAAGTCTGAGAACTTGAACTAGAAAAGAAGGCTCTCTCTCGGAAGCCCGCCATAATCCATTGATGAAGTCAGACCGGCTCAAACAAGGTATTATTGAAGGGCCAATCTGTGAATCAAAGAAATCTATTCATTCGGAAAGCAAAGGCGTCGACTTGATAGTTTATTTGGCCTATTTTGGCTGGTATAAGCTCGTGAGGTTTTGGTATAAACAATGGAAGCTTTGTTTTAAAAAGGTGGACCTTTGCCATTTGGTTGGACAAGTTTGGAAGATGCTGGGGATACAATGTATTTCATCTTGGCTTTGGGTATTTAAGGTAGTGCAAATCCAAAAAACGTAGACAAGAACAAGAAAAGCATGTAAAACAATGACAAAGAACGATAAACAACATTGACATTCTGAAGGAAATACATGACCGGAAAGGGAAACATCTGGAGAGCAAATGGAGAGCGGTGGGGAGACTTAAACAATCTAATTTTAGTGTTTATCCATTTACAACATTTTGGCTTCTTGTAACTAGAGCTTGAAAAGACCCTTGTAATTCTAACAAACAAAAAACATAGGAGCTTAAATACATGCTTTTACGTACAGCATAAGGACAAACGTTCTGCTAGTGGAAGGAACGGCGGCACGCTTCGCGCGCGTCATCTATCGGCGTCAATATAGAACTCGGAGACAGAAAGCCTTAGAAGAACATCATTTAGAGGATGGAACAGCATTGGAGTCCCTTTGAACTTTTTCGTCTTGTTCGATGTCGTTTAAGGCGTCCGAGTCAATCTGCAGGGTTAGACTTTGATTTCGGATCCTTGTCCCTGAGCTTCTTTGAGTCTTTACTCGGTTTCTTGCTTTTGTGTTTAGTTGAATCTGAAAAATCAGAAAGAGCGTGTTTTTTCAGGCTCTTGAGATTCAAGAACTGAAGGTTTTGGAAAATCTAATACCTTCTTCAGATTCACTGGCTTCTGATAGACTTTCTCCTTGCGGGAACAGAATGATCATGACACTGATGTTGTCCATACTCCCCTACGGAAAAGTGAATACGAATTTGAAGTGAGACGATGAATACAGGATTCAAACAGTTAGATCAGAAAGTTACCATTTTAAGACTGGTATCTGCAACCAGATTACAAACAGCCTTCAGATCACTAGATTTTGTCAGCGCCTGCCGAACTAGTGCCACAACCTCCTCATCCTTCATGACATCCCAAACGCCATCGCAGGCCAAGACAAGGAACTCGTCTTCGCTGGACCGATCGTGTACCGAAACAACTGGGACGTTGGATACTGGTTGCTGAGACAAAGGTTGGCCATCAATGTTTTTGCATTTGAAGTCGCCGAGAGCTCTCGAGGGTGCTAGAACTCCATTAACTCTGTTGAAATCAAAGACAGTTTTACAGTGTCTGATACTCAAGTTTTGACGAACGTCTTTGAATTTGATACCTGTTTCGCTCAATGAATCCTCCGCATTCTTCAACCCTCTTCTGCTCTCTCGGATCCGAAGCCGAATGTTCAACAGTAGCAAAGGCTACAGTTCCATTCCGACTTAGGACAGCTTTGGAGTCTCCACAATTGGCGATGAAGATTCGATCTCGAGTGATCATTGCGCATAGAGCTGTGGATCCACCGTTTTTGATCTTTGGATGTTTCAGCATTTTGGAGTCGAGGTCCACAAAACCTGTAGGAGTCAAAGGTTATTATTCAATGTGCTGGATTCGAAAGCTCAAGTCTTGAACAACTACTGACCTTTCCTAATACCAGCCTTGATTCTACTGGCCGACAAAGGTTCAGCGTCATCCGCCATTCTGTACAGCTTGTAGTTGTTGAGAATGGAATCCAAAAGGTGATCGGCACAATGCTCAGAGACTTCAGCACCAGCATGGCCGTCAAACACTCCGAAGAATGCACAGCCTTCCAAATCTGTCACTGCACAATGGGCGTCTTCCATCTCAGGTCTCACGCCCTGCATACTGGAATATCCAAACTTGATGCCGTTCCATTCTCCTCCGTCGTTTGTTTTCGAAGTCTTGGCTTGTCGGAGGATTTGGCGCTTCTTCTTGTTACGTTGCCGGTGGACTGATACTGCTTGAGTAGCCATTTTCGCTAAATAGGATTTCGCAGAGCTGTATTCAGAACACTTCCGCTTTCTTCGAATGTTGTCAAAGAACTGACACACAGGATGGAGCGACAGCAATGATTTGGCCCGCCAACGCTCTTTGGGTATTTACGCAGTTCCGGAGCCGTTGCAGTATGAATCAGCTGTAGCTGCAATGTAACGACAGGCAGCATCTTCCCGCTTATCAGCATCGTTATGAACGGGCTAATGCGTTACACGGAAAAGCCGCTGGAAACTGCGTTGTGAGACGGTACTCTGCCAGCGTAATGACGTAACGTTTGTAGATACGAAACGAAAGTGCGTCACAGGTGTTACAGTGATTTCGCGTACTGTTAGCAACGATTGCCGTTTAATAGAGTTGAAATAGCGTGAGTATCAAGATAATTGAGAAGATAGTAATAATAGAACTTACCTAGAATTAACTGTTATGTACAATTAGGAACGGTCTACCTAATAGTAGTATCACTCATACAGTAATCGGATGTGATATACGTCCACGTACAACACTTGAAATTTCAACTTGAATGCAGTTACGTAATGAAACATGCTGTTTAGGTATCATGTGGGTAAACTTGTACAGTATCAAGTATCATCAACATGGTAAAATTAAGTATTGTAGATAAAGTGGCGGTATTTCCAGTGGAAACTTGTTGTTCAGTTGCGACTAGCGACAGCAACTGGATTCTTGACTTGGAATTTGTCTGGATATCTGAGCAAGCCCAATTTGTCAAGGAAGGCCTTCATTTCCGTTTTATACTCTTCGGGGTGACGCCACATGTGACTGACATGAGGTGAATTCTTCCATGTTTTCTGGTACACCTGTGAGAAAAATGACAAGTAGGCAATTAACCTCTATTAGTAAAAAAAGAAGTGTTGTATAAAAGGGGCATGTGAAAAGGTCACATGGGTTGTTGACGACGCACCTCAATTCCTAATTTCTCCCACTTGTCTGCAATGGATTCAACTATACTGTAGAGGGCGACAGGGTCTGATTCTGAAGAATAGATGAGACAAGGGGAACGCAATACTGAGTTATGGTAAGCTGAGCGTGTCTCCAGGTAATGTTTCATCACAGATTCTTGGAAGGTGTTGACGTGGAACCTGAAAGTAAACAGGAGTTGGTTAATGAGCGAAAAAACAAATGCCACTTAGTTCAAGCATCTGAAAGCTTACCTAACATATCCTTCAATGGTGTTCCGAACAAGCCAGTTGTTCGGAAAGAGAGCACCACCAATACCTTGTTGGACTCCTTCAATGTCAACGATACTGTCCCAAATCTGTCCGACGAGTCTGTCATGGAGGAATTGGTACCTAACCGGGTCATGACGATGATGGACGAGGAGCTGGCCCCAAACGTACGCACCGACAGAGAACGCATGGAGGAACATGGTCTTGTACTGAGGGTTATTTTCCATAAAGGTCAACATGTCCTTTGAAATGACCTGCAAAAATACACGCATTAGTTCCCTCCTCTTCTAAGATTGTGATTAGTACTTTGAGTTATTAGCTTACTTTGCCACCAGTGACCGGCCACAAAAGCTGCCACGGACTACATCTGACAATGAGCAAATCGAATCCTTGGTCCAAGTAGAATTTGCCGTACTTCATTATGTGTTTCTGTTCGCTCATCAACCAGCCGATAAGTACACAGAGTTTGTTGCCGTCTTCGTCTTGCTGAATCTGAGTCTGTACCAGGGCGTTTTTGGAAGTTGTTGTCGCCAGCGGTGAAGCTTCCAGAGCAAACTTGACATTCTCTTCACATTTGGTGCCCTTTTTCCAACTTTTGAACTTTTTCTTTTCATTTGATACGAATGTGATACTGTTTGTAAGCTTTTGCGTTGAAATGTAGCGGGCAAGAGTCGGGGCATTTTGATGGAAGCGGAAGGTTCGAGCACCAGGGCCTGTGATTGTCGAGAAGGAGAAGACTGTCCCGCCATTAGAAACCTGCAAAACCAAGCATGGATTAGTTCAAAACTTTAAAAAAATTCAAAATCTGTGAATGATATTGTACTTACCAAGGACTCGGACCCTGCCAAAAATCCCGAAGACCTCTTGGCCACGGCGGCAAACTGACACACGATCGTCTTGTTCATCCTGAAGGCAAGTTAAGTAGTTGGTCCAGTAAAGCTTCGTCTTGTTCTCGCAACCCAAAGCCAGCACCAGCACTGTGACTATCTGAAACCAAGCACAACGATATAAGCAACTTGTTCATTCCACTATATTTTAAATGACATTCTCTCAGCATATGATCGCCAGCTGACACCAGAGTGAACCGCGCGCTCCACTCGAAAGGGTTATCGCAATGACGGATATTTGCAGATGCAGATGCTTTTTCAATTGAACGATATGATATCAAAAGCCTGCAAAGCCAAAACTATTGACTTTCTTTGTGTCCTCACCTCAACCGTGAATCCGTAAACACTTGAAACGACACTTTACTTGCACACTTCGACTGATACCGCACCGTTGACTGACAGTCGACATAAAATCCAATTAAAATCTACAACGATTCTGTTCTAGCACGAGCTTTAGAAACCTGTCGGCCTGCCGAATCTACAAGCTTATAACTGCCTCAACCTAAAAAACATTGCACAACCTCCAATGGTCACGCCACCAACAACGTGTGTTATTATGCGACTACTTCAGTCAGTACTTCAGTCCTTAGCCGCCATTGCCTTCTTAGATACTGCCAGACGGACAGGTGGTTGATTACGTACATTTGCTGACTTCGTGATATGTACAGGAAGTTATGCTTACGATCAGCAGCCTTTACAGTTTCCCATTGTACGGAAAATAGGCCGATGGCAGAAATTGCCGCCTTGGATACTTTCAAGATCTGAAAGAGGAACAAGTTTACGGCTTCTCTGATACTGAATCTGAGAGACACGCGAATTCTGTATATCAAACTGTATCCTCTTTCTGAGGTTAAAGTGGTAACTCAGCTTTCAGAGCGAGCGTAGCAACAACATTACACGAGCCGATTCTTCTGAACATGCATCCAACACATGCAATAGTTTGCGAAACCGTATGTTCTTGCTCACGATAACAAAAAACCAAGCCTGTCGTATAAAAGCCTTTGGTTTGGTTGCATTGCATTCATCTTTGCAAAATCAAACTCGCAAAAAGATGGCCATGAACCGCGCGAATGCTGTGGGCCGGAGAGTAGAATTCGCAAAAATTGGCAAACTGTTGGTAGCAACAGAACTGATAGCATTCGAAGGCGTAACCCGTCCTGTGTGCATCAGAAGAATGTTCTTCAAACCAGTTTAATAGAATTCCAGCCGAATCCATAACCTATCTCTGACATCAACAGAATGGAGCGACAGCGTTATCTTACATTAGATAAGGGGTAATTGCGATAATCTGCGGCCTTTCGTCTTAACGTACGATCCAAGTAGCGTATTCAGCTTTTCAAAAAATTCTCAACCCTAGTATCACATTCATGCATGCAAGTAAACATACAAGCGTCAAATATGTAACAATATTTTAAGTGTTTCAACACTTGCGAAAAAGTTGCGTTAACCGAGAGTGTGATGATAAAAATATTAGAAACAAAAACAAGGAGACGATCCTAAAGTTCAAGGTTTTCCAGGAGCAGTGGACTTGATTTGGAACTTGTCAGGATAGCGAAGAAGTCCAATTTTCTTGATGAATGCCTTCATTTCAGCTTTGTACTCTTCTGGATGCCTCCACATGTGGCTGACATGAGGTGAAGACTTCCATGTTTTCATGTACACCTGATGGAGGAACAAGTTTAGCATTTCAGTATATGCTAGATCATCACAAGGTGGCAGTTTGATTTTGCTAATTGATCAACTACCTGAGTGCCATTTTGTTCCCATCGACTCGCGGCCCGTTCAACAATGTAATGGAATGCTACAGGATCGTCTTCGGAGCAGAAAAAGAGAGACGGGCATCGGACAAAGCTATTGTGGTACATGACACTAGACTGAAGGTAGTGCTGAGTTGCGGATTCTTGGAAAGTGTTGACATGGAACCTGGACAACCAAAACTTATCAAAACCACTATCGATTTCATTTTCACTTATGATGCTTGGATATCAGATCGTACCTCACGTAAGCTTCAAGGGCCTTCTTCAACACCTTGTTATTTGGAAAGATGGCAGTTCCCATGCCATGTGAAATACCTTCAACATCCACAGGACTATCCCAAATCTGTCCCTTGCAACTAGCCAACAAATTCTGATATTTGCCCAAATCTTCAGACATCAAAGCCAACATTTGGCCCCAAACGAATCCACTGATTGAGAATCCATGGAACATTTTCGAGTGATATTGGGGGTTATTGTTCAAAAAGTTAAGCAGGTCTCTTGCAATCACCTACCGAAAATGAAAATCACAACTTGGAATCAAACCTCATCCTTCAAAATAATATACTTCTTTCATGTTTCAAACTAACCCGTCCGCCATTCTCAGGAAACAACAACTGCCAAGGGTTGCATGTCACAAAGACAACATCAAAGCCCTGATCCAGGTAAAACTGTCCATACTTCATCAAATGCCTCTTCTTGGCCATCAGCCAGCCCATGACAACACATAGCGGCCTCTGGTCTTCTTCAGACGTCAGAAAGCCTCCGGCAGGTCGTTCAAGAGCAAAGGGCACGCGAGAATCTTTCTGGTGGATTTTGGCAGGAAGTGGCCTCACGGTATTCGTAATCAACTCAATGTTCGAAGTTAGCTTGTGAGTACTGATGGAACGGCATAACAAATCGAGTGCCTTGGCAGAAAACCCAAACTTTGAAGACGGCTCCAGTCCATTCCTCAAAACCTAACAAACCAACCACACACCACATGAAATCTTTTCATTTTTCAACTTTTCCAATACTGTTGATTCTTGAACTTACAACTGCCTGAACCGCACACGAGTTCCTGCCCAATCGAAGACCGTTTCCTATCAGACGGGTCGTAGTCGTAGAGAACATGGTTGTGGTTGGTTTCCTACGCAAAAATCAAACCGAAACATTAAAAATCTAGACAATAGAATACCCAAAATCCAAACAGATATATTTCAACATTTTCACCAACTTTTCACAGTAGATTCCTAAAACAACAGCACAACGAACAAAAACACTTCTAACACTTGCGGAAATTTATACACAACTGATTCAACTAAAGCCCACTCGTTTCGCCCAACTGGTATCACCAGCAAGCAGCAGCCATTTCATGATATCATATCATTAAACACACACACTGTAGCAACAAGACTGGATCGCTTCAATGCCAAACACAACTTCTTTTTTATATATGCATACACGTTTTACTTTTGCACGTGCCTGTAACACTGCGCTCATGAACTTGAACCAATGCAAGGTTTGCCAGTTTGCCAATTTGCGAAAACTCTCCAATTGCAACTTTTTACGTTACTTTGTAGACCACGTTTCATTGGACCATCAACGTCATTACTATTGTTGAATTGATATTCCTTACGTCAATAAGACAATCAACTTCTCCGTGATTCTGAATTTTCACATTCTTCAACAGTTTTTCTGTAAACCGTTTAGCGCTCAATTCTCTCGTGTCAACTGGCCTAACAAACAGAACTTTTGAAACTAAAAACCAAATTGAATTTAGCTTACCTTTATGCCAACAATCAACAATTTTCAATAGCACCACAATGACATCAGCTTCAAAATTTCAAGAAAACGGCAAGATTCCCAGTCAGCTGATTCATGAGAAAACTGATGAACTTTTTAACGGTTTTCACTGAAAATCGTAAAATCTTGAACGAATAGCACCTTCACGTCAACTTCAAAACTTAATCTGCTTGATTATAACTGTTTCAACTGATATTTCAAGTATATTTACAGATGTTTGAAGTTGAAATGCGATTTTAACAAAGAAAGATATTAAGGCGGCCCTGCCGGCACAAACACTGATCACACCACCAGTCAAGCGATCCGCCTCTTCTGTATTTGCAGCTGTTGTTGCTTTGCGGAAATCTTCCGCTCCTTGCAACTGTGTGGGCTTGCGCTGAAACCGGGTACCAGCAAACTGGAGTACTTGTGGTCTTTTGGATGTGCAAGTATCAGCTGCTGGGCAGCTTTCGGTTCTTGACCGACCTTCACACAGGGGAAAATTGGCAGCGTTATTCAGCGTTGTGGGCTGACATGCAATGAGCATATACGTACCGAAGCGTTTCGCCGACAAAACGGTATTCCCGCCATAACCTCAAGTTCTTTTAGTTGAGCTATTAAATGACCTTTGAATATGTATTCTTGTATGCAGAAAGTGCATCTTCATCATGCATGTAGGTGACATTCAAGAATCATGCTGGGGTCACGTGAAGACCTCAAGGACTTTTGACGAAACTTCCAGGAAAAGGCTTATATACAGCCCAGGCCTATAAGGGACGACAACAAGTCCATAACCTTGAAAGGGGAAATTATTATGATCAGAAACAAGTTCAAAGTAGCAAACATGTTATTAGACTCAAATGACTGCGCTGTACATGACAAGCGTATGAAGCGAAACGCTAAAATTGTATCATAATGGCTACTGCGACAAAAACCAGGCCTCAATCCCTATAACGACTAAACTAACGGTATTCTAGAGCCTAAATGGGATTGTTCTTACATCGGAAGACATGTGACGTCAATGATAGTCGAGATAAAAAGATTATGCGTTAGTATCTAGATCACTTGTTTGTTCTGATTATAAAGTAAGGACGTTAATAACTTAACCCTTGGTTGTCGATAACTTAAGTTACGTTGAGCTATTTACAAGTGGTCACTATTATGTACTTATCTAAACTTGAACCTGAGTAATGTGTGCATTGTAGTTTAGAGCTTAGAGTTAGAACTTAACACGAATTGGGATATAATCTTTGGCTTCATGACTGAAAAGCAAAGCGAAGCGACAAGCTACACATAACTAATGTATGATGAACAAATTGCGTACAAATATTTACAGGGTTGAGATTCAAAAAGTGTGACTATAAAATGTACAGGGTTGGAATTCATGACTGAACGCGAGGTTGATCATCCTGAACTAAGCGAAAAGGGCTGAAGTGCAGCCAACTGATCGTTGCTACAAGCTAATGAATGCAATGATAACGCTGCTGGGTTACTAGCACGAATACTGATATTGTCTGGCAAGACTACAGGTTTGCGCCGGTCGGAATAGCACAGAGTGCTGGTGCTGCTGGTTGACGGTTCGGCTAGAAGATAGCTGTGGTTGCTGAAGTATCGCGTAGGTTGTGGAATCGCTGATGTTGATGGATGGTAGTTCAAGGCTGATGAGCTTGTAGATTGAGGATGGTAATGTTGGGTCAGCGATGGAAGACCATAGGAAGAACCGAAATAGGAGTCAAGTGGGCTTAGAACTGGAAGACTTTTATGAGCGTATCTGTCATAATCGGCATCTTCTTCGTCTTCGTCGTCTTCTTGGCTGCAGCAGCCGTTGGCTTCAGGAGCACTTCCGACTCCACTGTCTGAGAGAGAGGCGACTTGGGGACGGCCTTGTGGATCTGGAAACAGAAAACAAGATATGGGATTCAGTCAAATTATAGTGAAGTTTTTACCAATGTCTGATGAGTAATTTACCTGGAATACCGATGGCGAAACCAGAAGCACTATTTTGTTGGGTACCGGGATATGGCGGTGGTTCAAGCTCAGCATCGCTAATGTCGCCGTCAATGAAGTCTAGGCCAGTAGCAGCGGCAAGCTTTCGTAGTGGTGCAAGACCTTCTTCGAAAGGCACATCTCCAATGATTCCCAGCTTCCTACAATGCAAGTACAGTTGTGACCTGGGTAGACCTGATGTTGAAGAAGTGTGGCGGTTGTACACTGGGTAGTTGACTTTAGGCCCCTGGGTATTGTAGTATGGTACTTGAGGAGGTGGAGGAAGTCCTATTTCAGCGTGTGCTAATTCTTGTTCTCTCAAGAATATTTCTCTGGTTGCAGCCAGACTCGGATTCCGAGGTGGTTTCTTCGGCAACGGTTTTTCGTAGCCATCGTCCACATCCGGTTCAGCATCAGGGGAGAAAATGCTGTGTGGGAAGTTGCCGGACCTAATCTCGAGGTATTTGGGCAGATTTGGACGGTATAACGGTTGACGTTCCCTGTCATGAGAAGCGCCGATTGTCGAAACTTCTGTTCCTTCCCCAGTACCTTCTCTAGGACTGTATGAACTTTTGGTATCCGACCCCGATCCAGCTGTAAAAACATCATCAAATGAGCATGTAATTCACAAACTGACAAATTCTATCTGACAGCCCAATGCTTACGTTGAAGGTAGTTGCCAAACTGTTGCAAGTCAACATCACTTAGTTCAACAGTCGGAAAGTTGGACACTGAGTTGGTAGACACTGTTGCACGAAAATCTGCCAAAATGCCTTCTAGCTCTAGCTTGCATTCTTTGAAGGTTGGTCGAGCTTCAGGAAAATATTTCCAGCAGTTAAGCATAAGCGTAGTCCTGGAATAAGTCAAGAAAATAATGAAATCGTTCAAACTCCATTGCATATTATAGCAACCTTGAATCCAAGATATGCACTTACAGTCTTCGAGGACAGTGAGATGGTGGAGTCAATTGACCACCACCGCTCACGTAGTTCAGTACATCAGAATTACTTCTTCCTGGATACGGCTGATTGCCAAGAGTCATGATTTCCCAGACTAGAACACCGAATGCCCACACATCCGACTGTGTAGTGTAAATGCCATCTACTAAGGACTCTGGCGCCATCCATCGAACAGGAACCGGAGCTGCACTGTCTTTCTTGTAGTAATCATTTCGATAGACATCCCTTGAAAGGCCAAAATCTCCAATCTTCACAATACGGTGGACCCCCGGGCGACCTTCTACATCAGCGTTGTTGTCATCGGTGGTTGTCTCCAGCATTCTTATAAGACAGTTTCGAGCTGCAAGATCCCGATGAACAAAGTGCATATCTTCAAGGTACACACAACCGTTTACGACGTCCAAGCACATTTGGAGCAAGTCCACAATACTGAGCACTACTGATGACCCGAGGTGAGGCCTGTTGATTCGCAAGTAAGAGAGCAGGTCACCGCCGTTCATAAGCTCCAGCAGCAAACATGCAGGTCCTCCATCCATACAAATTCCTAGTAGCTGGAGAATGTGAGGATGTCGAAGCTGAGTCATAAGCTTGGCTTCATGCAAGAAGTCAACTTTTTCGTTCGGCAGAGCTTCTTTCCTCAAAGTCTGTGATACAAAAGAATCCGTTAGAAGGTTTCGCAAGTTTGGTTAGTCATCAGAAGTCTATAAATTTTGAGCCTCATTACCTTTATAGCAACACGAGTTCGCTCCTTGTCGCTACCCGGCAGATCCACAACAAGTCCTTCATGAACCTCGCCAAAAGCACCACATCCAAGGAACTTGGTCCTGCAGATTTTGCGTCGAGGAATCTGAGGAACTCCTGCAGTGCCCAAGTCCAGGAGTACTTCGTTCATGGCGTACAGAATGTTACTCTGATGAACAAATGTTGAACCATTGGGAAGTTCTTGCAACGTTGCCAGTTCAACTTCTCTCCTTTCTGAAGAAGACGTACTGTGTAGCCCATGTTTTTCTTTCAGCTTGTGCTTGTACACTAACGAGACAAATCAAAACAAAGTTAGCGTTTCATCAATTCTGATAGATAGTGACACAGCGTAAGATGTCTTACCAAACTTGAAGAAGAATCCTACAATAACGACAAGAATTATGATTGCAACAGCAGTTGATCCTAAGGCAATTTTATCATTCTGAGGTTCTGGGCTCAAATGGCGTAGCGATTCGAGACTGAACGAGAGTGTCTCGTTACTGTAGTCTCCCCAGCCGTACTTATTGAAGGCTTGAACACGGAAGGAAACATAAGCGTCTGGATTGATACCTTTGACTTGCCATCTTGGTTCTGAAATCACATTATCACAGCCTTATAAAACATTTACGTATACAGAATGCTACACTTCAATCCGGAATTTGCAAATACCTGTTCCGTTGTACACGGTAAACCAATGAGACGTATGGTACCTCCCCTTGTCTTCTTCAAGAACCGCAGAATTCCGTTTACTCCGGTGAGGACTGCTGCCGTCGTCAAGGTCATTTGCAATTTCGATAATACCATGGTCCAATGCATCCAGAACTTCATGCGACACCGGACTATTATAGCGGCATTCTAACTTGTACAGTTCGACTTCAGCACCATTCGGATCCGCTCGTTCCCATATGACTTCGTACATATTTCCAACACCTCTCGGTAGAGGCACGCCCGGTTGACCTGGCTTGTCTGCAAGCGTTTCAAACTGGAACTGTCCGTATCCATAACCGTCCCTCGGCCATTCGTAGATTGTATCCAGGTCGTTCTCAAACCAAGTCCGGATCTTGAACCCATAAATGGTCTTTGGTTTCAGACCATTAATGGTAAAATTGTAGGACGCTTTCGCCTGTGTATTGCGAATTATTTCGGTTTCATTCCATTCAGTCGTCCATCCTACTCGGTACACAAACTGATGCCGCTTGATACGGTTTTCTTTTGGTGGGATCCACTGGAAGCTCAGCGAGTACGGAGTTGCCCGGATGAGAGTTAAATTTTTAGGATTTTCGTAAGTCTTGACAGTTTTGTTCTCACTAGCACTTTGAGCGTCGCCTTTCTCTGAAAACGCGTAGACCCAGACGAAATAATTTGTACCAGGAACAAGGTCAGGAACTGTCAAATGGAATTCAGTACGATTCTCATTGCTCTTCGACGCTATGTCGGACCAGTTTTGACCACCCTTTGCCTCAACCTCCATCCATCCAAGACCTGGAGAGACTAGTCGCTTTTCAGGCTGCCAGTGGACTTCATACCACACTCTTTCTCCGTTGAGTTTCAATGGTCTTCTCCAGACAACCCTGATTGATGATGGCGTTAGTTGTTCTATCCTCAGCAGTTGTGGTGGCATCGGCGCTCCAGCGGCAGTTTGTAGCATGATTGGCGGAAGTGCTATAGGCAAAAGACCTTCTAATTCTGCATACACATTCGTAACGTTGACAAAAACGGTATACTGGGTAAAAGGCGATAGGTCAGTGATAGACAAGACACTTTTGGAAGTGACCAGGACGTGACAGCTTGGAACATTGCTGGGTGTGCACTCTGATATGCCATTTTCACTAACTTTTCCGTAGAACACTTTGTACTTTGGTGAAGGCATGGAGATTTGGTGATGTATGCATCTGTCAAGGGTAATATTAGGTAAGCTGATGTTAAGAGAATGAGACGAATGTTGAAGCAATGTTGGAGCTGGCGGAACCAAGTTGCTTGGAAGAAGGCAGTTAGCGTCTGTAAGGTAAAGCAAATGCCTGATTTATTGTAACCTCAAGTTTGTGAATGATAGACAGTGTGGCGAAGCATACCTGGAAATGGTTGAGTTTCAGGTGTCATCATGGCTACTTCTAGGACTTCATTCGGTATCAATTCAGTGATACCTCCTCGGGTATACTTTTCAGCTGATGACAGGTAACCGCCACTCCAATACACACGATGTTGGTCAGCGACTATCTTGAACGGTTGAGCTTGTGCACCTATAATACGCATTTGGAATAATAATGGACATTCAAAAGGTTGTATCATTCATCAAATCTATATATGAGCTTACCGTAAGTGTTTCTGATGTTCATATCCGCCAATAACACGCATTGACATCCGTTCTCGTCAGCCAAGTACAGGCTGCTTCTACTTGTGAAGATAATTCCACGAGGAATGGCTTTGTACCCGTAGGGATCGAAAGCCAGAGGTTCTCCAATTGAACTGAAATGGCTGCAGTTGCAGTTGATCCTGGTAAGCAAATTCGAATTTTCAATAAGCTGAAACCTTTTTGAAGTGCGCATTTCTTAGTTAACTTACATGTCTTTTGATATGAATGGGTTTGCGGATGTGCCGTTCAAAAGCGCCACAAATGACGAAATGACTCCTCGGACTTTTGAAGTTGTCCATAGCACTTGCCTGCGATTACAAACCAAGTAAATCACAAGCCAGATATCTATGAAGTCCATTCATGTTATTCTTACCCTTGGAAAGGGTTGACTGTAATCCCGGTCACAGCGGAATGAGATGGAACAATCATTACCGGTGTTGGCTCTTCTACTGCTGCAAGATCTAAGCTGAAGATCGCAAAGCTATCATCTGCTCCTTTACCGGAATGTTTAAGCTTGGACGACCAAAACAATTTCCGTGATATCCAATCCAAAGCTAAGTTCGAGACATTCTCTTGGTCGTTCAGCGAAATCACCTTCAAAAGTATATTTTCATGCAATCACATGCATTTTACAACCTTCATAACGTTAAATTTTATAAGCTTACCCTCTGCTTGGTCATGGTATCAAGTTTCAGCTTCATTATTTCATGACCCTCACTGATCCAAAATACCGTCTTTTCAAGGGCAAAATATGCTGGTGACGTGGGCTCTGTGGCTCCTGCAAAAGTACAAGAAATGCATGTTAGACATAAAACTTCCAACGATTTTTATCGGTAATGGTTTTTCACCTGTGAAAATTGTTTCGAAAGACTTTCTATCCAGATCAAGCACTGACAGCTTATCCGACGTAGAAACGAGCATAAGAGGTACTGGGTTGTGTCCATATGAGGTATCAACGCTGATTTCAGTAGAATAATTTCCTGCACCAGCTCGAGTGACTCCTTGGACGGCAAACCTATACGAAGTACTTGGCTCTAGCCTGTGGATGTTACACTTCAGCTTCTCCTTGTCGCACGTCGTGGTACACTGAGACTTGACACCCGCCTTGAGACAACGGGTGCTGTAATTAAGAATGTCTCCGTTTGAGCTTGCAGGCTTGTCAAATCGTAGCTCAGCACTAATTGCAGCCAATCCTGGTTGACTTAGTTTATACACCCGATGATAGAACGGCGCAAGCTTCTGTACAAACACACGAGGATTCAATGGCTGACTTGGTTTCCCTGCAGGCGTTGTCATGTTAAGAACTGTTGGCGCTGATGAAGCCCAGTAGCTCATGGTGACTATATGAACTTCGATGGTAGAATGTGGCTTGAATCTACTACTTGGCACTGGCAGAAAGTCTTCGTTTCTCGTCTGGAATTTCAAATCACAGATTAAACAAACCAGATTCATCAAAACTTATCAAATTCTTGTCCTCAATCTTACATAAGCGAATGATGTATTGCCAGCCCGAATGGTAATGGAATAAGAAATATTTCCCACGTTGACGTTGTTAACTTTCGGCCACCTCAATACATACTGATCACTTCGGTCCTCATCAATCCGAACCTGCCAATGGTTTATCCTGTCCGGGACAACTCTGATGCTGTCTCTAGTTAAGCCTCGGGGATACTTCCACGCTGACATGTCATGGACGTGGAAGCTTGTGACATTTTTGATGCTGTCCAAGTGTAAAGAAGCTGTCGAGTTTATCTCCAAGTCATAGAAGGTCGCTGTGCTTGGGTCCTGCAGCCATACAAGTCGGTTGTGGAAGAACCTCAAGGGACCTGGAATCAATCAAACACTGTAATTTAAGCATACAACTACATGAGAGATCAACTATTCAAACCCCAGTAAAGTCATTCATACCAGAAATATGATCTTGGAAAGCAGCAATAGTCATCGGTTGTCTGGACCTCGAAGTCTTCGCAGTATATTCGATACTTTGTAGTGAATACCCCTCGCTCGATCTCGTGGCAAAGTACAACAGCGACTTTTCGATATCCATAGTCAATCCCATAATTCTGACTCCGGAGAACAGTCCAGCTTGATAAAGCGTGCTCGCTTGAACCCCATTCAGTCTTGACATTTCCAAGTTGTGGCCAGTGTTCCAAACCATCATAGCTCTGACACTGTCGATAACGATTTCGCTCGCTACCGTCATCAACGGAAGCCATTCCCCCTGTTCAGTCTCCTCCAAACACTGCCTGATGCCACATCGAAGTATCGCCCTTTTCTTGGGATCTGACCAGTACAGCTTCTTCCCGATGTAGTCATAGGCTATGGCCTGAGCAAAAGCGATGCCACCAGCTCTTCTCAAACTCCGACTGCTTGCACTATCGCCATCATCCATGTAAACTGCTCCATTGCTCAGCAGCAAGTACAATGAAGAACGATTGTAAGGGACACTCGACACAAGCCACAGGTCAGACTTGGATCCATTCTGCTGCTCTTTCCTGGCCCAGACATCCGCTGCCAAGAGAGATTCGGTTTTCTCGCACATTCCGTCAGTAGAGTATAGACCATTCTTTGAAGTCCACACAATTTTGATGCTTTCAGGGAGCTCTGGCAAAGTTCTTCCTTCAAATACGGAAGACCACGGGCCGCTTCCAAGAGGCGAGTAGGCTCGGACCCGGAAACTATACGAAGTGTTAGGGTAGAGGTTGGATATTTTGATGCTGGTGGTGTTGGTTAGTTCTTCCGAGTCGGCCATCTGAACTTGGTACTTCCAAGACATCCAAGCACCTTCACCTACAAATCAACAAATAAAGTTGTTATGAAATTGTCAAACTTAAAGCTAAATCTCCTACCTAAGGGGACTTGGGGGTCATAAATTATGTAGTTGCGTACCTGTGCACAAGCCAAAGCGGAGAAGCTGGGAAGGCCTCACAGGTCGTGCCAGTTATAGATCAGAATGAATGCAGTCAGATAGAAAAGGTGAAACTAATATTTTCTACTAAAAAGTGAGTTTGAAACATAACTTTACAGGCGATTTCCAAATCTACAGCAAGCTTCGAAATGAGCCAGAAAGGGCATTGTGCACAGGTATTTCTAATGGGAGTCGCTACAAGAACTTTGGAAACCCGATTTAATCGTAATTCAAGTAAATCTCAATCTACATTTCTACATTCTACAATTAACTCTTTTATCCGCCACCACTATTCGAAACATATATCTATCAAGAATCTTGATTCAAGATGAACCCTAATTGGCTATAAGACTAGCTGCACACAAATCAATCAGTTCTTGGGGAAAATGGCTGGTTTAGAATGAATACAATCAGTTCCTCAGTAATTCCTGGTAGCCCATAACACGAGGTAGAAACGTTATAATGTAACTATCTAAAATGTGACTAGGACTAGCTTCTCATTCCAGTTTTCTGAATATGCCAAGCCCTAGATAAGCGCCTACAATTCAGAAAAAGTAATACATTTACAATAATATTAAACTTAAATTTCTAACTTAACTTGATAACTACGGGGACAAATTCAGAATAAAACGATAACGAAAATGAAGAACGAACCTAGCCCAGCAATGACTGCAGGCGGTTGCCAGCTTAGAACAGCACCGCGAGTCCCGAAGACTGCTTGAGGGCTTTGAGGCGGTGCTAAAGGGACGGGGACAGGTTGATTGTCAGGATGCAAAACCAAGATGCGTCTACACGGCTGATCTCGCTTGGGTAACTCAAACGAGTTGTGGAAATAACTTGCCAATCTGCTATTATACTCTTCTAGACCGATCTTTTGTCCCGTCGTCCAGTAAAACAGGCCTTTATGCATGCCGATGGACATGACATCTCGGAACTTTGGAGATGTGGTATTCTTACGAATGTCAGTTGCATCCCTGCATGAAAATGAATTTAAGTTGTTTCCTTTTCCACATTTGGGCATTTCCCATTACAACAATCAAATTTCACTCTTCCAAACAATAATATTCGATCCAACTCACCCAGCCAAGTTGATGGACCAAACAGTATTGTTCTTCTTATCAACGACGAGGATTCTGTAATTTTTGTAGTCCAATGTGAATGGACCTAGAGCTTCATCTGCTGCAACCCGTAGCTGAACCTGGACTGGAGTGTCATATGATGAGTGCATACCGAGCTTCCACAAACCTCCGCCGGAATGTTCATTCGAGCTCATTATCCAGTACAGGTAACTGAATCAATAATTCAAAGGTTAATACACGTCTCTTGCGTTACACTCAATTAATTCATTAGCATTGAGTATCTTAGCTAACCCTGTGAGTGGATTCGCCGCAAAATCCATTGGCTCTGGTCCAATACCGCCTGAGTAATGCTGCTCCAGGTTACCACCATCAAGATTGCATCTTCTAATCACCCAGTTGTTGGAAAGAGCCCCCTTGAGCCTACCCAAAATGTACAGCTTGTCGTGGAGCCAGTCAACGGATAAAAAGCTGATTACGATATCGGATCCACCGCCAGGAACAAGGTGTTTCGTTTCATTTCCTCCGTCGAGGCTTTTTCTCGTGATGTTGTAGTCTCCAGTCGCAATAAACAAGTATTTGTTCTTTAAATGAGCCGCGATAGCTGTAACAAAAGGTGATTTCCAGACATGAAACAGGTAAAGCATTTCAAACTGCCAATATATACCAACTATGCCAGACGGACACTTACCGGTAACATTTTCTTGGGAAACAAATACAACACTAGCCCGTCCAGTGATTTCGTCAACTTCCTGCACCAAGACACGATGGCCTCCCTGAAGCAAAAGTTTGGGTTTTGTTCCAGACGATGTAGCTGTTGTAAAAGATAGAGAATTGACCAGTAAAGTGCATTTTCTTCATTTTACGGCACATACCACATGCAGTAATTAACTCATTCACCTGTCGCCTGGCTCGTTGAAGGGGTTGAGAATTCCTTCATGGCAGGCTCACCCTCGCCTTCCCCATTCCTTGCGGACAAGGACAAGGAGTAATTTGTGTTTGGTGACAGACCCGTGAACGTGTATCCTCTTGGATCATGTTGCATTCGTATTTCCTGTTGAGTAAAGTAAGTAAAATAACCTTATCTCAATTACACCAAGATTCACTTAAGACAAAAAAGGTGAGATGATAGCAACTCTTGCTCTTCAATCACCTTCACTATTGGCTGCTCCAGCGGCGATGCCCGAAGTCGTAACGCGTATGCTATTAATGGCCCATTGGGCTGGGACGGCGGTATCCACGTGACACTGACGCTAGTATTACTAATGCACTGGACACTTGTGATTTGTGGTGCATTGGGACGGCCTTCAGCTTGAGTCTGAATGACTTTGGACTCTGAAGAGTAGATTGGGCTAAGGTCTTGAGCAAGGATCCAGCCAAGTCGGAACTGTAGTGCAAAAACCAGTTGTTAGTTCATTAGTTTATAACCAAAATTTTTTGATGACTAGGTGTGAAATGACAAACGAGGAAATAAACCGAGTCCGAGTTGCTGTTGTTGCAATTGAATTACCTGATACTCCGTGTAAGGCTGAAGACCTCGGACAGTAAAAGCAGTCTGATTAAGTGGCTCAGTCGGAATAGTTTCCCATTGCTGACTCCTGCGGTAAGCTCGTTTCTGGATGATAAAGGCCAAATATGGAAGTCCTGAGGAACTCCCATCCCAACTCAGCTGGAGTGACGTGCTCTTTTTGAACGTCAACGTAGGCGGGTCCGGCGTTCCCAACAAACCTGCAACAAGTAGAAGAAGTCGTCGTGTAAACAGACAAGATTATGCAACAATAGAAAACGTGTTTACACACAATAAGCCTTCAATACATCCCGTCCAAACTTTCCAACTGCATT